>JACYVW010000197.1:0-63741 GCA_023065735.1 Coffea humblotiana
TGGGCTTGTTACTTGGATTGTGTGCTTGCATGTGTGTTCCTTGGCCTCACGAGCGTTTTGCTCACCCTTTAGATTTGTTTTCCTTAACAGGAATGGATTGGAGCGAACTAGAGGAAAACCCCTTTTGGATGTACTTTTGTTTTAGGGTTTTCAATGTACATGGCTAGACCTTGGGTTATTGTATAACTGGAGACTTGATGTAATTTTGGGACTTAATGTAAGACTGTAATGTTTGATGCATTTTGTACTCATGGTGTTCCATTGAATATTGTTATGGAAGCGACTTTCTTAATTAGGCTTGTATTGTTGGATATTTATATTTAAGCTTGAATTGTTCCGGCTTGAGTCCTGGCGAGAGCTGGGCAGGCGTCCCGCGGATACCCTTTGGTTCGCCTTAGGGAGAAGTGGGGTGCCACACCATCAAGGTCGAGAGGGGGAAGAAATTGAGGCGAGGAGGCCGTACCTTCCAAACTTCCAACTCGACTTCATGGAGGGGAAACCAACCAAGGAGGACAGGCCACGAAGTTGGAAATTCGGCTACACCAACTTCTTCTAGCTGAATTCAAGGTAGTGCTCCTAACCGAAATTCTCATTTTACCCCTAACAAGCCTGTTGATGCATCCAGGTCCACTTCTAAGACCCCTCATGAGACTCCTAAGACTAGGAGTAGAGATATCAAGTGCTTCAAGTGCCAAGGTTTTGGACACATCCAGTCCCAATGTCCAAACTAAAGGGTCATGTTGGTCACTCACAATGGAGAAATTGTGTCCGATGATGACGATTGTGAGGATATGCCTGGATTGATCAAGGATGATTGCTTGGAGGATGACTCGGTTGAGAAGAATGCTCTCCTACTCAAGGGGGAAATCGGTTGTTTTGGTGGCACGACGCGTGCTAACCGCCCGAGTCAAGTAGGACGAGCAATTGGCAAAGGGAAAACTTATTTTTACACTCGATGTAAAGTAAGTGATAAGGTGTGTAGCCTCATCATTGACGATGGGGAGTTGCACCAATGTGGCAAGTTTACTAATGGTTGAAAGTTTGAGCCTTCCTACAACTAGACATCCACAATCCATACCGCCTCCAATGGCTAAGTGAAGAATGTGAGGTGCGTGTCTACAAACAGGTACGTGTTCCTTTTTCAATTGGGCAACTACATTGATGAAGTTGTGTGTGATGTCGTCCCTATGCATGCTACTCACGTCATTCTAGGGAGGCCATGGCAATTTGATAAACATGTCACATTTGATGGGAGGGCAAATAAGTGCACTCTTTTGCACAATAGTAAATGCATGGTCTTAACACCACTCACACCTGCACAAGTGTATGAGGACCAACTTAAATTGCAAAGGGAGTGTGAATTGGACCGCCAAAAGAGGAAACAAAAGGCGACCGACCCTGGGAAATGCTCCCACTTTCGCAAGTGAGCAATCGACCAAGGGTCACGTGAGCATACCTAGTGTTACACATGATCAGGCATTAAATAGCGACTATAGAGCTGTTAATGCTATAACTGTTAAATACCGTCATCCAATTCCTAGATTAGATGATATGCTTGATGAACTTGATGGTGCTGTGATTTTCACCAAAATTGATTTACGAAGTGGCTATCATCAAATTAGAATGAAAGAGGGAGATGAGTGGAAAACAACTTTTCAAAACAAAACATGGACTTTATGAGTGGTTAGTCATGCCCTTCGGGTTGACTAATGCCCCTAATACCTTTATGAGATTGATGAACCATGTTTTGAGACAATTCATTGGCAAATTTGTCATTGTTTATTTTGATGATATTTTGATATATAGTCGAAACGAGCATGCGCACATGGAGCATTTTGAGATTAGTTCTTGATACACTTCGAAAGGCGCGTCTATACGGTAACCTTAAGAAGTGCACTTTTTTGTACTAATGAGCTTGTGTTTTTAGCCTATGTTGTGAGTTCAAAGGGCATCAAAGTAGATGAATCCAAGATTGAGGGCCATCAAGCAATGGCCAACACCAAAATCCGTTCCTGAGGTGCGAAGTTTTCCATGGATTGGTGGGCTTCGATCGGCGTTTTGTCAAAGACTTCAGCACCATTGCTGCTCCATTGACCGTCGTGACCAAGAAAAAATGATAAATTCCATTGGGGAGAAGCCCAAGAATAAGTATTTCTTACCCTTAAGGACAAACTCACACATGCACATGTCTTAGCATTACCTAATTTTAACAAGACTTTTGAGATTGAATGTGATGCTTCTGGTGTAGGTATTGGAGCTATTCTCATGCAAGACAAGAGACCTTGTGCATACTTTAGTGAGAAACTGGGAGGTGCTATCTTGAACTACCCCACGTATGACAAGGAGTTGTATGCACTGGTGAGAGTTTTGGAGACCTGGCAACACTACCTCCGTCCAAGGGAGTTCGTAATACACACTGTGCAAGAGACATGCCAAATGGGTAAGTTTCATTGACACCTTTTCTTATGTCATTAAGTACAAAACTGGCAAAATGAATGTAGTAGCTGATGCACTATCTCGTAGGCATTCGTTGCTTGTTTTCCTTGATGCTAAGTTATTAGGGTTTGAGATGATTAAGGAACTTTATGCACATGATCGTGATTTTGGTGACATATATGCTTCTTGTGTTAAGAGTCTGCATGGGAAATACTTTTTGCATGATGGATTTCTATTCTATGTAGATAAGTTATGTGTGCCTAATTCGTCTATTCGTGATCTTTTGGTTAGGGAGGCACATAATGGTGGGCTCATGGGTCATTTTGGCATTGTTAGGACCTTAGCAATGTTGCAAGAACACTTCTACTGGTCTCATATGCGTAGGGATGTGAAGCGCATGGTTGGTAGATGTGCCACTTGCCACAATGCCAAATTTAAAACAAACCCATATGGCTTGTATACCCCATTGTCCATTCCACATTATCTTTGGGTAGACTTGTCTATGGACTTTGTCTTGGGACTATCTAGGTCACCAAGAGGTAATGATTCCATTTATGTGGTAGTTGATAGATTCTCTAAGATGGCTCATTTCATCCCTTGTCACAAAACTGATGATGCATCTCACATTGCTAACTTGTTCTTTAAGGAAATTGTTCGTTTACATGGTATGCCTCAAACTATTGTTAGTGATAGAGATGTGAAGTTTTGACCTATTTCTGGAAGACTTTGTGGTCAAAACTTGGCACTAGATTGTTATTTTCGACCACAAGTCATCCCCAAAGCGATGGACAAATTGAGGTTGTCAATCGCACACTTGGTACTTTACTCAGGGCCTTGATTAAAAAGAATCTTAAATCTTGGGAAGAGTGTTTGCCACATGTTGAATTTGCTTACAATAGAACTGTTCATAGTGCGACACACTACTCACCATTTGAGATTGCTTATGGTTTTAACCCCCTGACCCTCCTTGATTTGGCACCCTTACCTTCCTCTGAATACACTAGCTTAGATGGGAAAACGAAAGCTGATTTTGTGCGCAGGTTGAATGAAGCTGTTCAAGCCAATATTGAGAAGCGCACGCAGCAATACGTCCAGCAGCTAACAAGCACCGTCGCAAGATGACCTTTGAATCTGGAGATTGGATTTGGCTGCACTTGAGAAAGAAAGATTTCCCAAACAACGCCAAAGCAAGCTGTCCCCAAGGGGTGATGGACCATTCCAAGTGCTCCAACGCATCAACGACAATGCCTATAAATTGGAGCTACCTGGGGAGTACAATGTTAGTGCGACTTTCAATGTCGCAGACTTGAGCCCATTCCTTGAGGAGGAGGAGGATCCAGATTTGAGGACAAATCCTTCTCAAGTGGAGGGGACTGATGTGTGCACGAATGGAGAAGGTGAAGACCAAGTGCGAGTACCACTGGCCCCGTTACACGTGCATGGGCCAAGCGCTTCAAAGAGTCTCTCCAAACCCTTGTTCGAAATGTTCAAGACCAACAAGGGGTCCATCGGAACATTGAAAGCTTAGAAAGTGATCATCAACTTGTCTACACATTGATCCAAACCCATGAAGAGCTAAGTGATGGTTGTTAGCTGGGCTTTAGTCCATTAGCCAGTCTTTTTTATTTTCCAATGGGCTTGGTAGGCCTTTAGTTGCGAGTTGTTAGTTGTCGGTTCATTGTTTAGGTTAGTTACTAGTTTGTTACTTTGTTCGAGTCCTGGATCCGGCCCACTTATCCACAAGATGGCCGAACCCCATCCCTTGTCTAGACCTAGGGTTTCATTAGTCATTAGCCTATAAAAAGGCTCACTTTGTACGGTTGAAGGGTTACGTGCTTTGATAAAAAAATTCCATTTTGTTTCTCTTCAATTATTGAGAGTATAATTCCATTACTTGCATTGGCAAGGGTTCTTGAACAATCTCGTGATTGTCCTTGATTGTTCACCCGACCTATCCACTTGAGTATTCACCTCGATTGGAGTCGTCGTTCTACCACCTTCAATCAATTCGTGTCGTCCATCTTGGTTTTAGGTTCCGCAAACCAAACGTTGGATAACCTCGCTAGATCCTTGGGCAAACGTGCTACGTGTCTCAAAACGAGTTGATCGAGGAGCGTATCACTGGTCCTTTGGCGGCGGCTGCTAGTGGAGGTTGTGAACCAATAGCAGCGGAGAAGAAGGAGGCTCTAGGCAGTCACCTGCCCCAACCACCAGCAGCGGCTTCGAACGTTGAGTTGGCTGGGCAGTCACTTGGCACACATTCGAAAGGAGCCATACCGTCTCCTGTGGTGGAAGCGGAGAAGGCGTACAACCAGATTTGTGCAGGACATGAGTGTGACGACCCCACCGTACCCAGAGGCGTACCAAAGGGTTTAGCAGATCGCCTGCCTAGCTCGCGCCAGGACTCGATACTTTAAAACGAGAAAATAGATTTCACGCTACAAGAAAGTCTATATACACTATTACACCTTCAAAAGTTGTATCATTATTACATCAAGCCATACAAACCATTAGTACCAAAAAGTAAACCCTGGGAAAATTGCTAACTATAACCACCACAACAAATATATACATCTTACTGGTCAACTTATAACACGTACTACGGCAAAACTCATTATTCTATAAACCAAAAGTCTATACACTTTCCCGAACTTTCCCCGCATCGGCCCCTGCTAAGGAAAACAAATAGAATGGGGTAAGCTATATGCTTAGTGAATAATCGGGGGTAAAAACGTAAAATCACATCCAAATAAACATGTAAATCAAGATATTTCACATCAATAGACAGAAATGTAACATCACAATAGTAGGATACGGATGGCTTCAAAGCCAATTCAATTCCCCGAGCTTGTTCACCTGTTGACACTCCGTCAACCAAAAAACTCTTAGTCCGTAGACTCCACTTACTTCCCCGTTCACCTTATCAACCCCCGCTGGCCAGTCAACAGCACACAGCAGCTCAAGCAAAACAAAATCATTTAGCTTTAAACAAAGCTTTAACAAAGAACGAAATCCCAAGGTTAGCATGGAACTAACTTCGACCAAGCCCTGGCTGGCTCGAATAGTTCGTCTACCCTTGGAACCGGGATGGAACCAAGCCCTGAGATATCCAATCTCTCATTAGATGATATCTCTCAATAAAGTACGAAACAAAGTACTCACCCCAACAGCACACAGCACAAGGGGTTCAACTCAAGTCATGTTCACCCTAACAGCACACAGCAAAAGGGTGATTCTCAATACAAGCATGTATTCTCACATATTAAATCAACAACAAGGTTGGGTTTAGGTCGAGTGAGATAAAGTACACCCTCGTCTAAGTACCCATGTAACATATACAAAGCACTTTGACAGTTTATCACATAAAACAACCCAATTACTCACTCAAACTAGATAGCACGCAAATCAAGGCACTTTATACGGGTCCACCGACTCCGTCCGGTTCGTCACTGCCTGTGACAGAAGATTATAGTCAACTATTAGTCAATTGACCATCAAAAATGGCAATAAACACTAAAACGGCCAAAACGGCAAAAACGGCCACGAGATGCATGTGCGCGTGCGCGGAAATGAAAATGGTATGAAAATGGGTTGCACGGTTTTGACCATAACCCGAGCTGTGGTTATCGGATCAAAGTGTACTAGGTAGCGTCTCGAAGCTAAGACAAAGGGTTACAACTTTTATGAAGACAACTCAACCCATTTTTTAGTGGATCTAGGTCAAATTTTCAGATTACCGAACCAGAACTCCAAAGGCTGGTTTGTATCTTGAGTGAAAATTTGGGCGGCATGCCCCTTGTGTTTACTTATTTTCCAGCCATTTATGGCTTCATTATTTTCCTCAAATCAACTCCAATGTCACCCATAAGCAAGGGTACCACAATAGCCCTTCAACTGGGCTCAAAATAATCCAATTACAACACAAATCTTAACAAGGCAATCGAAAATCAAGTTTAAAGGCAAATAGCTAAATGGCAGATTTGACGTCTCTTGGCGTTTCGGTCACAAATAAAGTTACTCCTATCGGTTTGGGGTAAAATTTATACCGTTTCGAAGCTAAGCCAAAGGGGTACAACTTTGATGAAGGCCACTTAACCTAATTCACAGTTTATCTAGGTCAAATTAGCAAATTACAGATCCAAAAATTCATGATCAGTCTGGTTGTCAGCACTGACTTTAACCGGTAATAACTCAAGCTACACAATTCCGTTTGAGGTGTTTTCAGAGGCATTGGAAAGATAAAACATAGGGCTACAAGTTTTATGTTTTGGCCAAAAGCTGATTGGATACGAATCAGGGTGAAAAAATGAAGCCAAACTGGTGAATTCACAAAACTGTTTACGAATTGAAGCTTGTGGCAGTCAGGGTATTTCGGTCATTTCACACCCTACCGTGCTCCGATCAAGCTGAAATTTTACAGGCAACTAAATAACATCATTTCCTACAACTTTCATGTTTTGATATAAGCCTAATTCGGCCTCCATCATGGCCGAATAGAATTGGGCAGAACAGGGCAACATAAGAACCCTAATCTGGAATTTTATGAATTCATGGTGTAAACTTCACTTTTCTAGCTTGAATCACTACTACAACCTCCTACACAAGATTATAGACACCATATGCCATCTAAACAACAAGATTTATGATTGAAAAATTCCAAAACCCTAACTCAAATAAACCACCATAAGCCTCAAAACCATGGAAATAACTATCATAAGCCACAAGTATAGGTTGTTATACAAACTTAAGCAAGAGTAAGGAAGAAATAAAGGAAGACAGCCATAATACCTTCCAAAACACCATGTAAGTGAGAAACAAACCACTTTCTCCCCAAATTTTCAGCACCCCAAGTCTTCCAATCACCAAGAGGTAAGTTTAATCGGTTTGGTTTTATTGATTTCACTCAAACAAGCTTGATTCAAGGGTTGAAGTTGCAAGCTTTCTTCCTCTCTTTTCTCTCCTAAGTCACGACCAAAACCAGCAAGAAATGAAGAAAAATCAGCCAAGAAGAAAGATAAGAAGGAAGGAAAATCATTTGGTCAAAGTTTCATGGATTGCCAACAAGTGTCAACTCAAGATGGCTTTTTATTTTTTTTCTTTTCTCTCTTTTTCTTGGTCAAACATTTCAGCTGTCTTGAAGATATTTTGGGGCTGATTTTAATCAATTAGTAACAAGGATATTAAGGTAATAAAGTAATGTTCAAGTGGTGCACTCAATTGGTAACGAACGGTAAATATCGGTTCAACCCGTTTTTCCTTATTTCGCACGTACTAGGGTTTTAACTTATAATTCACTCACTTATTATCATCACTTCTAATCACACACTTTTTCTTATATAAAACTCACTCTTAATCACCAAATTTAGTACACACACTTCATCAAGTGGTCACGCGGCCAAAATACGCAAAAATCCTAATTCACCCGAACTAGGAACCTAAAAGAAAAACCCTTGATTCTATGGTTGATTGTAGCTACTGAGGGAGTGAATGAGTAGTAAAGCTATTCTAAAGGAATAAATGTCAAATAAAAAGGAATTTTAAGAAAAATAAAAGGGATTTTACAACTCCATAGATTAAAATTAGGGTTTCGATTAAAATGTGAGAGATTTAACAAAAACCGGTTAATCACAAGTAAAACTAGGATTTTGAGTACAAGTAGGGTTTCTAGGCTTTAAAATAAAACAATGTCTTAAAATAAAAATAAAATAAAGAAACCGTAATATCCTCGTTGAGACTAAATAAAAATATTATCCTAAAAGTTGGGGTATCACAATGAGGCTCTGGTGTCAAGGTCTGCCGCAACAGTTTTACCATGCACTGCGGTTATGGCAGCGGGCATGTCGGGGAAATCGATAGGTTCTCAAACCAGTGTGCCGCCTTTGGCTGGGATTGCAGCACCAACCGAGTATGATCAGGATGGGGAAGAGAGTGACAGGTCGGATGAGGCACTCACGGTGGGGTCAGCGAGGGAGGAGGAGGAGGTTCATCGTGCAGAGCAAGTAGCTAGGAACTCGTCGCCGTGTAGCGAAGTGGCGGGTGTGCAAAGGGGGACTGGGTCATTGTTTATTGATATTTTTAATTTGGATCCTATAGTTCAGCAAGGCCATGAAAAGGTTCAGGCGGAGGAGGGGGAGAAAGCAATCATGAAGCTTCAACACAAAGGTACGCGTGCCCCAACTCCTAGTGACCGAGCATTACGGTCTAAGACAAAATTATCTTCAAGCTCTTCTGTAGCCTTTTCCAATGATTAATTTCCTTTTTTGGAATATTCGGGGAATTTCGCGTGCCCCAAATCTTCGTCGATTAAAAAGACTTATTGCTGATTACTCTATTCAAATACTTGCAATTTGCAAACCTAAGTTGTTTGTGGTAGATGCCAAGCTATTTAGGGTAAAGTTGAAGATGGATGGTTGTATTGTTAATAGCGAGGGCTCCCTATGGGTGTTTTTTCAAAGGTCATTTATCTGTAAGCATATTGGGGAATCTAATCAACACTTGTCAATTAAAATACAATCTCAGTTGTCTCCTGAGCCGATGATTTTTTCTTTTTACATGCAAAGTGTACTGGACAAGACAGAGCTTCGATTTGGGTGGCGCTATTAGTGGACAACCCTATGGATTGCCCGTGGTTTCTGGTAGGGGATTTTAATGTTATTGTTAGTGGGGAGGAGAAAAGAGGTGGCTTACCTTTTCGACCGGAGGAGGGGTTGGAGTTTATTTCGTTTGTGGCGATGGTAGGTGTACAGGATGCTGGTTTTTCAGGATCCAATTTTACATGGTGCAATAATAGAGGAGGGAGAGCCCGAATTTGGAAGCTGCTTGATAGAATGCTCTTTAATCAAGCGGCGTCTACCTTACCTTGAGCTTTCGGGTGCAACATTTAGGGAGAGACCCCTCATATCATGCACCCCTTTTGTTGTCGACTATGACTAGGCTTGATAATAAGCCAAAAGCGTTCCGGTTTCTAAACATTTGGACGTCTAAACCAAAGCTACTGGAGGTAATTCGGCGAGGTTGGGAAGGGCCTTTTTCAGGGTCTCCGTTGCAGCGGCTGGCTGCCAAATTGCGATAGGTGGAAAAACATATCCAAGTGATACGCTCCTCGATCAACGCGTTTCGAGACACGTAGCACGTTTGCCCAAGGATCTAGCGAGATTGTCCAACGTTTGGTTTGCGGAATCCAAAACCAAGACGGACGACATGACTTGATTGAAGGTGGTAGAACGACGACTCCAAACGAGGTGAATACTCAAGTGGATAGGTCGGATGAACAATCAAAGACAATCACGAGATTGCTCAAGAACCCTTGCCAATGCAAGTAATGGAATTGTACTCTCAACAATGGAAGAGAAAACAAAACTGAAATTTTATTATCAAAGTACGTAACCTTTCAACCGTACAAGGTGAGCCTTTTTATAGGCTAATGACTAACGAAAACCTAAGGCTAGGAAGGGAATGGGGTTCGGCCATCTTTTGGACATAAATGGGCCGGATCCATGACTCAAACAAAGTAACAAACTAGTAACGAATCTAAACAATGACTTGACGACTAACAACTCGCAACTAAAGGCCTACCAAGCCCACCTAAACTAACAAGGGGGTCTCGACCATGCTTAGGGCTAGTTGGCCCGACCCTTTAATTGGAAAACCAAAAAGACTAGCTAATGGACTAAAGCCTAGCTAACAACCATCACTTAGCTCCTCATGGGTTTGGATCAATGTGTAGACAACTTGATGATCAACTTCTAAGCCTTCAATGTTCCTATGGATCCCTTGTTGGTCTTGAACATTTCGAACAAGGGCTTGGAGAGACTCTTTGAAACGCTTGGCCCGTGCGCTTGTAACGGGGCCCAGTGGCACTCGCACTTGGTCTGCACCATCTCCATTCGTGCACACATCACCAAGGTTGGTCCAGTGAGCAGTTTGGAAATATTTTTGACGCGGTGTAACATGCTAAGGAGGTGGTATTAATGGCAGAAGAGCATTTTGATAATGATCCCTCTGAATCCAATTTGATAGCACTGCAAGAGACTTGCACGGTACTAAGGAATGCTCTTTTTGTAGAGGAGGGATACTGGAAGCAAAAGGCGAGAGTTAAATGGCTAGAGGATGGAGATAGGAATACAAAATATTTCCACTCTATAGTTGCAGAAAAGAGAGCGAGGTCGATTATTCATCGCATTAAAAATCCACTTGGGGTTTGGTTAGCAGAGGAGAGTCAGATTGCTACAGAGACGGTCCATTTCTTTGAGAGCTTGTTTTCAGCTGATCCTTGTTCGGGGTCATGGGACACATTGGATGTAATTCCTAAAATAATATCTCATGAACAAAATGAGGAGTTGGTGCGTGTCCCTTCCTTGGAGGAGGTTCGAGAGGTTGTGTTTGCGATGGATGGTAAGAGTGCCGCTGGACCAGATGGTTTTACAGGGAGATTGATGTGAAACCACGATCTAGACAACCAATCACCAAAGGCTTAGTAGCGGAAATTTGACCCAAATCTAATCCTTGAGATAACGAACTCTATTGATACTATCTCAACCTGCTATCTAACGAACTAGCGAACCAAATTTAAAGGTAGATGAAAGCCACAACCAAGGAGTTACTTGATTGATAAGTTCAATTGAACAATTAGAGAAAGATTCTCAAATATTCAAAGAGACTCTCTTAGAAAGAGAAAGTGAAAAACTCACGATTTTTTTATTAATGCCAAAAACCGATCGTAAAGGTTTCTTGCCTTGGCTATAGATAGCCTTACAATTGACAACCTAAAGTGACTTGGAAAAACCCTAATTTTGGCTAGGCTAGGCCTTTGGGCCGAAATAATGACTAAATGGGCTATCTAATATTCGGCCATCTTGAAGGTTTATTTGGCCGAATTTATTAACAAAATTAAATAACTAAACAGCAACTAAAATGACAAATAAGCCCTTGCTCAACAAGACCAATGAACGACACAACTTGACTTGAATAACTTTCGCATGTGGGATCTTCGTGGACTAGAGTAGGGGGGCTCCGGATCATATCATTTCCCTCCTCTTGAAAGCGATTTGTCCACAAATCGACGATGCGTTTAAAGGACAGCAATGTTGGAAATAGATGAATGACTACGAGCCATGTTGCATGTCGTTTGGTCAACTTCATGAGGCTCTCAAACAAGGACATGCGCCAAGGTAGGAAAGAGCTTGTGTAAGGCTTGTGAAAATTCCAGGTTGCAATCCAAAACTCTCTAATTAGCCTTTGGTCATGGATTTTCACATTAGGACCTTGATTGTGCAAAGGTGTAAAATCCATCCCTAGTTGACATTGATTTGGATCATCTTGCATGGATAAAATATGAGCAACTTGTTGCATGGATGATGCACTAAACAACTCGTGGAGGACATCTTTGGGATCTTGCGTGACACTCAATTTCTCATTTTCCAACATATAATGTAGCAAACAATTGAATTCCACTTCATGAGAGTTACTCGAACTAGCACAAGTTGAAGTTGACAAATAGAGCACTTGGCCACCTGCTTTTGGATGTGTGAATAAGCATGAAAGATCACCACTTTTAGCTGGAATGAGCATGAAATCAGGTTGTAATTCTTTAATCAAAACTGGAAAATTTTGGACAGTTTTACAACCTACAAAAACAAAATAACCTTCAACTTGAGACAAATCAGAAATTGGATAAAGAAGCAATGGTACGTCATCTACTAAATGGTAAGAAGGTATAGAACAAGATTTAAGTGCGAAAACTCCCTTTGACGCTTCATTATTCCTTCCACCAATTGATTCAACTTGAGAAGGCATTGCTAGCTTTTTACACTTTCCTTCAAAATCTGCATGAGAAATACAAGTGTTAGGATGGAAATTATACTCAAAAGAAGGTGAAGATGATGATGAATGAACCATAGGTAGCAAATGAGAGTCAAATTTTGGAATTCTCCCTTCATGATGGGTTTGAATTAATTCCTCTTTGGTATGGACAGATCTGAATTGAAATTGTTCCATGAGGTGTTCCCAAATAGATTCAACTCCGAGAAGACAAACTCCATGGAAACTAGTGAATTGTACGAGTGACTTTGGAATGGAGCATGGCATGACTAACTTCACTTGACTTTGCTTAATCTGCACAAAAGAAGAAACACTAAACAAAGCAAATGTAAGTTCGTTAGGAAAACAATAAGCCCTCACATTTTTGCTCGAAATCGGCTCACTTTCTCTTTTTTCTTCCTTTTTACCACTCATCTCATCAGATTTTCTCTTCTCTTTTTCTAGCTTAAGGCCTTTGATTGTTTTCTCATTATCAACCTCCTCAACAAATGGTTCAATGGGATGAGATACTCCTTTGTTAGGAATAGACTCAGCTACCTCCTCCTTAGAAAACTCACTTTGATAGCATCTATTTGACTCCATTTGTTTTTTGTGTAGAAGACGTTGATATGTCTCCCAAAATGACTCCTCATGAGATGGTTCAACTCTAGATTTAGGCCTAGAAAATGTTGAATGAACCTTCTTATCACCTCTTGTATAAATCGGCTTTAAAGAGGTAGATAGTATGGAACCCCTCCTCTTGAGAGATTCATTCTCTCGCTTGAGTTTATGTTTGTGTTTCCTCGACCATTGTTCCCAATCGTCAAGGTCAGTGTCCACATTTGAATCACTAGACTCATTCAAAGGTTGTTTCCCTCGAGATTTCTTAAAGAAATTCCTTGAAGTTTCTAGATTATCAATGCATTCATGGATTGTCTCAAACTTAAGATCAAACTTCCTTTGAAACTCCGCTAACATGGCATCCAATTTACGAGCAAATTGAGTAATAGTCATTTCATCTCCACTTGCCATGTTTTTTTTTAAACCTGCAAAACTCAACAAACGTTAGTCGTAAAAGGCCTCACTCGCTCCCTTACGTGTTTCTCTCATTCTCGTGTATCACTCAAGTGTTTTAAAACACTCTAATATTCTCACCACTCACTCTTCAAGTTCCTCGATTGCCCCCTTGAAGAAATCAGAAATTTCCTTCAAGTAGTTCAACCAAACTTCAATCAAGTCTCACCCAAAATGTGGCGTATAATTTCTGGGATTTTTAGGGTTTATTGGACCGTCAAAGTGACTCAAGGAATGCTGTGAAAACTTGCTAAAAATTACCAGGTTTAGTCCACAAACGGTTGCCCACGAAGTGGAGGAGTTTAACTTAGACAAGGACTCGATTTGGAAGCTAGCAACTAATTGAAGTCCTAGACTGATTTGGACTCCTTATGGACACTTCTAAGCACGAAACACAATCTAAAAAGGACTCAAAACACTAATGTATAAGGCTGGACAGAACACCAATTTCGACCAAACAATAATCAAGATGGCAGAATTTTGTTGGATCCTAGAGTGACTCTACCCGATTTTGCACTTGGCTGTATTTTTTGGAGTTGTAAGTAAGGTTTAATGGGTGGTGTTTTTGGGTGGTTTAGTGGCTGAATTTCTGGTTTCTCATGGGTACAAATATGACCAATCAGAATTTGGTAATTTGAGTTCAACTAGGATTTGTTTTGCAAACCCAAGTCAACTTGGTTTCCAAATTCAAGTTGGTTTCCTTTTTGTTTTCTACTTGTGATCCGATTTTGTTTCCTTTTTTTTCTTGCGTTTTCTTTTTTTTTTTTTTTGTAACGCAATCAGATTTCTTTTTCTTCTTTTTCAATTCAGATACAACAACAAACAAGAATTTCGTTTGGATATTTGCACAAGATCAGCCCCAATTTCAAGAAACAAGAACTAGGGTTTGGTTTGTTCAAGATATAGTGATTTTGACTTCAAGAATTCAAGAACCCAAGAATACCAACCCAATACTTCAAGATTCAACCAAGAATTCCCAGAAAATTCAAGAAATTATCAAGATTCCCAAGAAAAAAAAAGGTAAACAGCCTTCTTTGTATTGCAAGACACAAAAATTCCCAACACCCTTTGTCAAGAAACCCTAGTTTGAACGTTGGATTTCAAGAACCCGCTATGCCAGCTAAGACTTCAAGAAATTACCAAGCAAATTACAAGGAGCAAGAACAACAAGAAACAAACACAAGGTATGGGAAAAAAAAATTTTTCCGGATGAACAGTGTCGGTGAACAGTAATGGTGAACAGTGACTTTTTTTTTGAAGACACACGAAAATAGATTTGAAAAGACAAGACTATATGATTCGACACAAAAGAAAAGAAGGATATAATCTGGTGGTTGTCGACTAGCTCTGATTATCAACTGATATGAAACCACGATCTAGACAACCAATTCACCATCGGTTTAGGCAGCGGAAAATTTGACCCAAATCTAATCCCCGAGATAACGAACACTATTGATACTATCTCAACCCGTTATCTAACGAACTAGCGAACCAAATTTAAAGGTAGATGAACGCCACAACCAAGGAGTTACTTGATTGATAAGTTCAATTGAACAATTTGAGAAAGATTCTCAAATATTCAAAGAGACTCTCTTAGAAAGAGAAAGTGAAAAACTCACGATTTTTTTTATTAATGCCAAAAACCGATCGTAAAGGTTTCTTGCCTTGGCTATATATAGCCTTACAATTGACAACCTAAAATGACTTGTAAAAACCCTAATTTTGGTTAGGCTAGGCCTTTGGGCCGAAATAACTAAATGGGCTATCTAATATTCGGTCATCTTGAAGGTTTATTTGGCCGAATTTATTAATAAAATTAAATAACTAAACAGCAACTAAAATGACAAATAAGCCCTTGCTCAACAAGACCAATGAACGACACAACTTGACTTGAATAACTTTCGCATGTGGGATCTTCGTGAACTAGAGTGGGGGGGCTCCGGATCATATTAGAGATTTTTTACCTTTGCTTGGGACGTGGTGGCCAAAGATGTCTATGAAGCGGTGGGCAGTTTTTTTTGTGGATATGAGATGCCTAAGGGTATTACTTCGACACCGATTGTGCTTATTCCAAAGGTCAGTGCTCCTCAAGACTTTAGTCAGTTTCGGCCAATAAGTTTGTGTAATTTTATTAACAAGGTCTTGTCAAAAGTTTTGGCGGTTAGATTGGCGAAAGTGTTGCCTTGTATTATCTCACCTCAACAAAGTGGGTTCGTTAAGGGGCGACAGATTTTCGACAATTTTTTGTTAGCTTAAGAGATAGTGTCAGATATTGGGAAGTCTACTAGAGGGGGTAATATTGTCTTAAAGCTTGACATGACCAAAGCGTTTGATAGGGTTTCCTGGCCTTTCCTGTTGCAAGTGCTCAGACGGTTTGGGTTTAGTGAGGTTTGGATAGATAGGGTTTGGAGGTTGATATCGAATGTTTGGTTCTCGGTTATTATTAATGGGTCGTCTCAGGGTTTTTTTAAATCTAGTCGGGATATTCGCCAAGGGGATCCGCTATCACTATCTCTCTTTGTCATAGGTGCCGAAGTTTTGTCTCGACTTCTAAATTGGTTGGTTGGGCAATGGGGTTTTGTGCCTTTTAAGATTCCACGAGAGTGCCCGGTTGTTACCCATTTAGCATATGCAGATGATGTTATTATTTTTTCGAGTGGAATGAAGAAGTCGTCACAGCTGATTATGAAGATGCTAAAGGATTATGAGATGATCTCGGGATAGAAGGTCAATCATAGTAAGAATTGTTTTTTGTCTCATGCTAGTCTCTTGGGTGTGCGAAGGCTTAGTGTCACACAAATCACTGGATTCCATGCACAATCTTTCCCAGTAAAGTATCTTGGCTGCCAGTTATACTCTGGAAGACGGAAGAAGAGTTATTTTCTAGCTTTATGTACTTCAGTTGTGAATAGGGTGCTATCATGGAAAGAGAAATTGTTATCGTATGGCAGCAAGCTGGTTTTGATACGGAGTATGCTATAGTCTATGCCTACCTATATTCTTGTGGCATCCAGCCGTCCTAAGGGGATACTCAGTTTGCTGGAGAATATTTTTGCAGGCTTTTTATGGGGCGTGTCAAATTTTGGGCCACGTCTACATTGGATCAAATGGGACCAGCTGTGTAAGCCTTATGGGGAGGGAGGTATGGGCTTACGGTCGTTACAGCATGTCTTTGATATGTTTTCTCTGAAGTTGTGGTGGAAGTTCAGGCAGAGGCAATCATTATGGGCAGAGTTCATGCATTCAAAATATACCTTGAATTTGCACCCTTGCTACTCAGAGGCTTGCTCAGGGCAATCTGCTACTTGGAGGAGGATGTTGGACGTTCAGGTGGTGGCAGAGAGGCATATAAGATGGATAGTGGGTAGTGGAAACTCAAGTTTTTGGCACGATAATTGGTTAGGATCAGGGCCGCTGTGTCGACAGGTGGAAATTTTCAAGAACAACCAGTTGCGGATTTCGTGGTTCAAGGTTGTTGGAATGTGCAGCGGTTATATCAGGTTTTGTCGATGCACTGTGTGCAGTGGGTCTTGGATGCTGCTCCACCATCGTCAGGTCAGGTGGACAAAATGATTTGGGCTCCAAGTACCTCGGGTGAGTTGTCTACAGCGTCAGCCTATTAGGTGGTGCAGCAAGGTGATAATAGTTCCGGACTCTTTTCTTTTTTCTGGCATCGGGTCTTACCTTTGAAGATTTCCTTTTTTATGGTGCGATTAATAAGGGGCAGGCTACCGGTTATGGGTGTATTGCATAAATTTGGTGTAGTAGGCTCATCTCGTTGTTTTTGCTGTCGGTACCCTTCTCAAGAGACTATTAACCATATTTTTTGTATTGGTGAGGTTGCTAGACAGGTCTGGAGTTTCTTTGAAGTGTCGTTTGGTGGGTTTGGTGAAGCTTTTACGATAAGGCATAAGGTGATTAGTTGGTGGCTAAAGTCTGGTAGAGGCCCCTATATTAGATTATTATTTCGACTTTTGCCCTCATTGATTTGTTGGAACTTATGGAAAGCGAGAAATAAGTTTGTTTTGGAAGGAAGGCTAACAAGTTTGTGACCGAGTTTTTATTGAGTTTCGAGAGAGTTTCGGCACTCAGTTCCGGGAGCTTAGTATTCCTTGTTCATCGTGGCCTAGTTTCTTTGATGCAGTAGCTGGGTTGAGAAGTGTTGTGAATGTGGTGCAGGTTAGATGGAGATATCCGGTGCAAGCAATCGTGAAGTTAAATTCAGATGGGTGCTCAAGGGGCAATCCTGGGAGGAGTGGAGGGGGAGGTTTGTTCAGGGATAGTGATGGGAGGGTCCTGTTAACATTCTCCTATTACTTTGGGGAGATGACTAGTTTACAAGCGGAAGTGAAAGCGCTACTCCATGGGGTGCGGTTAGATATAGCTCGAGGACTGGCCAATTTTCATTTGGAGTCTGACTCGTTGGTTCTTATCCAGATTATTCAGGGGAGAGCTAAGTGTCCGCGAGTGGTGCAGCGGGAGTTACAAGAATTGGTGCAGTATGGTCGTCACTACATCGAGATATCACATTGTTTTCGAGAAGCGAACAAACCTGCGAATAGACTTGCTAAGCTTGGGGCTGATTCTAGGGAGTCAGTAGTTTATGATTCTGACCTTGACCTTTCCCGCATGGTTAGAGGAGATATTACTTTAGATAGGTGGGATTGTCCTAGTTTCCGTAGGGGTAGATATAAAGGGTAGCTTTGTTTAATCGGTCGCGCAGGCTGGGGGTGGTGTTTCTCTCTATGTAATTTGGTTTTCTTATATTAATAATAATAGGCCTATTTTTCTTTAAAAAAAAGCATATTGCTTTAATTATACATTTCTTTTGGTATTCCAAAGTAACAAAGTAAATGTGAAATTTTGACCAAAACTAACAAATTTTTCTTCGATCATAATTGAACGAATACTAATGAGATATGATAAGATGTGGTACTCACGTTTTACAATTTTGAGAAACTTGGTATAACTTTTAAGATCGGTAAGAACTATTAGAAGATAAATAAAAGTACTTTTAAACAAAATTTGGCTACTCATGATGAAAATTTTTCTTGTTGTATTAAAAAATAATGAACAATACTATATTTATAATTCAAATAAACTTAGAAACTTTAAAATTTCACAAAACTCTGTCTAAAATAGGGAATGAAGCCAAAATTTTGTTCAAACCAAAGGCAAAACAGAAGTTGCACGATTCGGTGCAAAAAAAAAAACCAAAAGAAAAAAGAAAAATAAGTTAATAAGCGACGTATATTATAATCTTGTTTGGATAGTAGATTATTTGAAATAATTATGGTGTGATTTGTGTTGGATAAAAAAGTTATTTAAAGGGATAATATCAGAAACCTCCCCTAAGATTTCTCTTAATATCATCAATACACTCAAGGTTTTAAAAATATCACTTACCTCTCTTATTTTTGTTATTTCTGTAACATAATTTTTAAAAACCCTAAATTACCCTTACACTTGCTAAATAAAAATATTTCTAAACCACTTTGTTTACTTCAAAAAAACCATCACCTCAAAAACAATCTCTTGTAGTACTATCACATCACAATGTTATACCCCATAAAATATAAATTTGAAAAATTAAAAAGATATTTAAAAAGAAATACATTTGCATCAATTTAATTCTATATGCTCAAAACCGATTTCTTATGAATTTATATTTTTTTCCAATGTCTTCTCAACCCTTACTCAAACCATAAAACTGTACCAATCATTATAAAAATCAACTCAAAATAAGCAAATAAATCATGCCCCACTTTGGATAGAGTATTATTTGGAATAATTATTGTATCATTTTTCGTAATGTGATATATGTAAGATAAAAAGATAGTTGCAAATATAAAAAAGTGGGTTGAGAAATGTATTTATGATACAAGCGAAATATTATTTGGAATAAATGTGTTATTCAAACACTCTCTATAAATTTAATGCAAGCAAAACAATTTGAGGGGAAAAGAAAAAAGGGATAATTGCAGAAACCTCCCATAAGGTTTCTAATAGTTGCACTCACCTCTCCTACGATTTTAAAAAATAGCACTAAGCTCCTTTGAACTTAATGTTTTAATAGTAGATTCAGCCCATATCAGAGAAAGTACAATTAAAAAAGTATTTTGAGAAGTGAGATAACAATTTTGTTCCATTTGTACCCTTTTTACCTCTTATGAGGTTGTATTAGTAAAAGAATGAAAAGCATTAAAAGTTGAAAATAATTAGTGAAACTTAAAAGGATATATGATGAGGAGGTCAAGAGAGCTATCCAAGTGGAGCAAGTAAAGGTGCCATTGGGGCCTATGACACGAGCTCGCGCGAAGAGATTGAATGAGACGTTACAAACATTGGTTCGTGCGGCTCGAGAGTCAAGTGGAGAGCCAAAGGCCATCGAGGGCCTCAATGAAGCTAGGCTTGTTGTCCTCGTTTCGGCCATCACTGAAGATTAGAAACCCATGATTTGGCTAAGGGGCCATGGCCCATCATTAGTTTAGTAGAGTGTAATAAAGAGGTCCAACTAGCTTGTGGTTTAGACCTTAGTCGTTTTTAGTCCTTGGGTCAATGTGCTAGGCCATGTGGGCCTTAGGTCCAATAGCACTTTAGTTGGATACGGAGTTAGTCCCTTCGCTGAGCTGTCGGGGGTCTATGTCGTGGGGCTAGTGTCGGCCCAAGTAAATTTTGTTAGGTCTTAGTCACGGCTACAAATAGCCTAATGTCATTGTTTACAGTCAGTTTTTGATGATTAATAAAAATACACTTGACTTATCAATCTAGGACCGCGTTAGATTGTGGTGTCCTCTACAAAATACCGAGGTTCGTTGACCACGTGATCAACGGATTTAGGTGATCCACTGCGTTCGTTTGTCATTAACGTGAGTCCTCACCTTCTAGATCCTTTCCTGTCTCTACGGGTTGCATCACAAGGTTGGTGCCGTTCGTATCAATATAAGTGCAAAAAGAGTAAGTGTAGCAATAACAACTAGAAAAAGCAACAAACATATGTTTAGAAATCTCAATTTCTAAAGCATATAAGTGTACAACCAACTCAAAAAACTTTCCTTTAATAGTGTGTGTAGAAACTTCTTAAAAACCAACAGAGTAATTTTTTTTTTTGTTGGTTAGTTTGCTAGGTAAAAGTGAAGTAGTGGTACCACAAGAATGGCCCTCATCAAGCCATTGGGAAAAAAAAAAGGAATTCACCAAAGTGGCAAAGTCACAACAACCAAATGCCATAGTTAACACACTACTTATCATCAATTTGATAATTACTTTGATGATCATTGTTGTTGTACCTTTATTTCTGCTTTCTTTTTCCTTTCGTTTCATGGATGTTTAAGATGAAGTGAGATCAACCAAAATCACTAGAATTTATTCTCTTATAGAGTCTTGTTTGGAGGTTTTTTCGCCTGCCTTTTTCTTGCTTTTGCTTCTCTTCTATGCATATAATACACGACTTGAATTGTTCTATCAAGTGCTGTCAATCACAAAATGGTGCCATGTTGGAGCATCAATTGGCGCCATTTTGTGGCACCATTTTGTCAGTGCACTTGTAGTACCTAATCAGACAAGAAATAATTGTTAATCTTATTTAATTAGTTATCAAGAACTTGTTTATTGTCTTAATTTTTTTGTCCCAAATTTGTTCACTAACAACCTTAAACTCTTAGCGTATAGAAGTAAATTCACCCTATCTTAGCTATAGGCCTCGAATTCATGTTAGAGGAGGTTAGTGCTATTTTTGAAACCTTGGGACAGTTGAGTGCAATTATTAGAAACCTCAAGGGAAGTTTCTGCAATTATCCCAAGAAAAATTACTAAACCAAACACACAGATCCCCTGATTTCCGACGGTTTTCTCGCGAGTCTCCCGATCACACGTCGATTTGGGCTGACAGGTCGTATTTTTTTCACCCTGCCTGTCACTCTACACAACAGAAAGCCACATCCCGGTACTTCTTTTTCTCCCGCTCTCTCACTTGCTGGTATCTAACGATCCATCATTGCTCTACGGTCTAGTGCAGTCGAACAAGAGTTTTCTCCAACTCTCTGCTAAAAGGTATGTTCTCTCTCTCTCTCTCTCTCTCTCTCCTATTTCTTTCTAATTTTCTTCCCAATATTTTGCCCTAATCCTTCCTTTTTATTTTCTGAAAATTTCTGTCCGAATTCTTTCGGAATCTTTTCAGTTTTGGGTGCAATCACCTCCTGTATGGTTATTTACATGATCGATTATTTCATTTGCCAAATTTTGTTGCCCAAATTATTTTTCATTTTAGCTGAAAGTTTTTGCTCAATTCTTCTGCGATGGGTTGAGTTTTAAATTTTTAATACTAGGGTTAACTGTTGAAATCTAGAAGTTGAAGGATATGCTAAGTGTTCACGAAAGAGTCAAAGACAGGTTAATTGGGGCAGAACAGGAAATAATTACCCTGAACCTGATTGAGTTGGCTGGGTATTCATCATGTGGAGGGGCTCTTGACTTGAATTCTCCTCTGATTATTCATTTTTGTAGACTTTCTAGTTGGTGTTGTGCGCTTGGAGATATATAATTGTGGGATTAGGTTAAATTAAAGAAAAGAGAAAGGACAAAAGGAAGAAAGAAAGTGATGTAAACAAAAAGTCCCCTGAAGTTAGAGTGCCAATTTGAGTCAGTCGAGTTATAGAGTAGGAGATAGGCTTTCTTCTCTCTTTCTGTCCGTCTATCTCTAAACAGTAGTAAAATTTTTCCTTACCACACCCTCTCCAGTCTCCAGTGTCCAGTCTTTTTGGCTGTTGACCATTGAACTAAGAAATTTGTGTGGTCACCTGCCTCTCGCTGTAAAACACTCTCCTCCCAGCTCCTCCTCCATTCCCCTAGCTATTTGCTGACAGATTGTGGCTTTTGTGTACAAGAATAAGTATATATAGTGGTGGTAAATAAGTATATAGCTTTTATTAGGATCTTTTCTTTTGGCAAATGCTGCAAAACATATAATCATCTGGCATAATTTTTTATGGAAGTTCAACTTCAGCTTGATAATTTCAATAATTACTTCAAAATGATATGTACTATATTCTGTTTTGCCTCGGATATAATCTGTATAATTCTTTCTATTGCCAGGACCATCAATGTAATTTTAAACTGAGGTATATTAATACTCAAACACCTTGACTTTTTCTACTTTATCAAATTAACTTCCTCAAAGTTTAGGTCATTCATAATGTAAGCAGGATGATAATCTAGCAATATTACTTTTGAATTTGCTGAACATCAATAATATATAAATAGTTGTTAGGCTTGTTTTGACCCAGTTTTTTATTGCTCCTCCAGCTGCAGTTAGCCCCTTCAAGTTTGTCTTTAAATTCAGTACTTGATCTAATGCTTTTGTCCTTATGCATCATCCAAACATGACATATTCAATGTCTTATTGATGGTGCATCACATGTTGGCCTATAAGTGCTGAAAACAACTGTTGTAGTAATCTGAACTTTCAATTTACACCACTAAATAACTGAATGCTAGTACATTTTGTGGCTTTTTTCCAGGAACATGGTTCTGTTTAAACATGCGTATGATTTCTTTTTCTTTGAGTTTATTATCTCTGGAAAGTCTTTTTGTATGGCTGAATTGTGAATAAAGAAATTTGTTTCATGTGCCTAAGAGTAGCAAAGATGAATTACCAACTTGAATGTTGATCTCTGTCCTCGCCAATGGCATTTGATATTTCATTTGGGGGACCATGGTAAATGTAATGATAATATATTTGTTCTTTTGGTTCATTATTTGACACAAAGGGTCTTGCAAGATCAGATTTAATACTTACTGCTTAGTGGTTTAATACTTGTTACTGCTTTTACTATTTGATGATAGCAATTCTTACTAAGGGTCTTAAAACAATGCAGTTATCATATTAAGTTTGGAATGTATAGCTTAGAAATTGACTGTTGCCTGTATTAAGCTAGTTGAATCTGTTTTAATACAACAACTGTCCCAGCTCACTCAAACCGGACTTGAACCCACCTTGGATACAACAAAATAATAGTGACGTAATTTTCCATCAAGAGTTGTTGAGTGAAATCTGGGATTAAGAGTTATAAAAAGGTGAAGAGTTAATTAATGAAGAAAATTTAAAACTTAGATCCTGATTATTTCATAATTATTGGCTTGGCCAGATTACATACAAGTTTAGATGTTTTCTTTGGACTTTAAAAAAAGCTTGAAAAAGTTGTAAGGTTTGAACTTTGAACTAGTTTGGAGCCACCACCGAACGGAAAAAAAGGCACTCTTCCAAAGATAAAGAAACTCCTACAATATAGAGAAAAAGGTTAATTATGTCGTATTCAACCTATCATATATTTGATTGGGTGAATGCTAACATTTGGTATTTCACGAATTGTGTGAAAGTTGTATCCTGCTTACGTATTTCACGTATTGTGGTTCTTGCATATAAGAATGATGAGTATATAGAGTGTTAGTAAATAAGTATATAGCTTTTATTAGGATCTTTTGTTTTGGCAAATACTAAGCTATGGAAGCATGGTTCATATTCCACCATAAACGGTTCATGTATTACAAAGAGATAAAGTTATCATGCAACAGATTCCGCCTAATTCAACACGTGTTGGATGCTTATTCACTACATTCTTCTGTATTTGACTTCTTACTTTCTCTTGGCCACTAATTTATGGACACCTAAAAATCTGATGACATCCCATAATATAACAGAAAGCTGAACCCTCACTTGTCTTTTCTCTCTCTTTTCTCCCCTGTTGTTGGGTGTTCATCTTGCAAAGGGTGGATTTTCTCTGGGCAACAACTTCAGATATTGAGTAAGTTTCTTACCTTTACTCTTTTGAATTGTTACTGTTTCTTTTTTTAATACTCTTCTGAATTGTTGTTCTTTAGTTTGGTCTTATGTAACTTATGGAGATTGACCAAAATTTAGCTTTTGCTGTTTGTTTGATATGGGGAAAATATAGAATATCCTGCTTTTCAGGATCAGTGATGAAAAAGGTGGGTCCTCCAATGAAAAAGAGAATGACCCTTTTTGGATTAACTGGGGATATTTCCCTGGATTACATTTTCCTGAAATAAAGATGATTTTGTGGCTATTTTCCCTTTTAAATTGGTTATTTTGCCCCCCTTTTCTTTCCAATGACAATTTTGCGGAGTTATTGATTGCCGGCTACAGTTTGTTTTGATTAGTAAGGAATCATTGGAGATATAGATAGATAAACGTTTGTTTTCCAATGCTTATGACAATAATGTTTAAAGTGCCTGTATCAAGTATCAAAATAAGATGATATTCAATAATCAAGGTGGTAAATTAGTAACCACTCATATAGTATGATTAATCTGTGTTCATATAAATTTGTTTAGTCTATGCTAGGGAAGGTAAAATGGTTTTAAGCTGGGTAATGAATTGTTTATGGCACTTGCATTGCTTTCTTCTGAATCAAAATAGACCAACTTCTATGTGGCATTTATGCATTTGATATAAATATTTTTTCTTGGTGTTCATATTCTGCAAGGTAGCAAGCTCACCCATTTCCTTTTTGATTTTGGATTTGTTTTTAGAGGAGTTCCATTTTTTTTTGTGTTTCAAAGATGTGTTCGTATTTTAAAGCCATGAATATACTGCTGTGCAACATATATACCATTTCAAAGTCTGGAGTTTGATTAGTATCCTTAAATAGTATTTGATGGTTACTAATTGAGCTGCATTGTATTTTCTGTTAGAAGCATTTTTTAGATCTTTAATTTTTCTAAGAGATGTAATTGAAAAATGTTTTTCCTTTAAGTGGAGTTTGAGGTGGATGTTGATGTCAATGGTGAGGTGGTTGGGAGTTCTGTGGATATTGACAGCAGGACCGATGATGAAAATGCTACTGCAGGAAGCCCTGTTGATGGGGTGCTTCAACATTGCCCGGATGTAAAGGTGGATCAACATGTTTCCAGAAGGGAAATAGTTGAACTAGAAGAGACACAAGCTGTCAATAGTTTGGTTTCCAATGATGAACCTTATGTAGGCCAGGAATTTGAGTCTGAAGCAGCGGCACATGCATTTTACAATTCATATGCCACAAGAGTGGGTTTTATAATACGTGTGAGCAAGCTTTCTCGATCAAGGCGTGATGGATCTGCTATTGGCCGGGCACTTGTCTGCAATAAAGAGGGCTTTCGAATGCCTGACAAGCGTGAAAAGATTGTAAGGCAAAGGGCAGAAACAAGGGTCGGTTGCCGAGCCATGATTTTAGTTAGAAAAATAAGCTCTGGAAGATGGGTTGTTACGAAATTTGTTAAGGACCATACTCATCCGTTAAATCCTGGAAAAGGCCGGAAGGATTTAATCTACGACCAATATCCGGTTAGTACCTTTATGTTTTACATCTAATATTCTTTTATACATTGTAAAACCTATGTTTTTCCTTTTTTTTTTTTTGAATTTTTGCTTTTGTCCAGCAATAAAATGCAATGCCTTGCATTTCAAATAATAGAGGGTTTTCAATTTTTATGGCTTAGTCTCTGAATTTTGAGTTTCAATGTTTGGAGGAATTGTTCCACACTTTGATACTCTTTGTAGTGAGTAATGTCCAGCATTTGGTGTTAGAACATAGAGAGATGTACATAAAGATGAGCACACATATTCATGGATGTATGCATGCTTATATTGATATTTTTGTGTTATATGCACAAGGAAAATTTTGATGACATGTATGTGCATTTTTTTGGTTTTCTGGTCTAACTTCTGAATTCAAACATGAAAGGAGGCTTTGTCCTCAATAAAGCCATAAAGGCAAACTCTTAACCTTAGTGCAGGGATAATGTTGTCAGCTTTTTAAGATAAATGCAGGTTTCCTGTGGAGATAAGTTTGTATTTGAATAAAATTTGAGATATTCCAAATGGTTGATCTATGGGACAATAATTCAGGTGCCAAGATGGAGCTGGTGGTTTGGGAGAAAAACCTACATAATCGATGGTTTGGTGGGCGGGTCCTAGTGTCTAGATTTGAAGTCTGAGCAAATCTTTGATGTTGATCTAGATGAGAGGATGATGTTATTTTTACTTTCTTTATGTACATCTTTGGAACTTAAAAAAGAAAAGTAATTTTTAAACACTGTGGAACTTAATGATCTTGAAACCTGTCGGGACAAAATAAATTTAGTGAAGAATAGGATTTATATGTTGTTGGCAATGCTATCACAATAAGTGATGCAACACTGGTGAAACGCAAAATGGAATTCTGTTGCAAAAATGTCCTCAATTACAATGCTTCATTTCTGGTCTTGAATCCTTGTGTTTATGGATGTTGGAAGTGAAAGATTTGAGTTAGAACCCCTCTGATGCAGGATGCATATGCGAGAACTTGCTAGAACCCCAAATGATATATTTCCTAACTTGCTACTTGGAATTTTTACAAAAAAGGCGGATCTTCCTTGCTCATTATCTTTTCATTTCAGGTTATTTTGATCAAGTGATTGGTAATGTACCGTTAGAACTGTTAGGCAAGAAGAGTATTCTCGTAATTTCAGCAATAGGTTCTTGTAAGCATCAAAGTTTCAAGTGTAGAGTCAAAATTGGTGGCTGCCTCCTCTGAAGCAGTCATATCCAATTGGGTTTCTTTTACTAGAATATTTGGATTAACATTTTCAACAATAGTTGGATGTTTTGGATATACAGTTTTCTCAGTCAAACTTTTTTTGAAGACTAGCAGTTTTCTTGGTCCTTGACTGGTTTTGAAGAATAGCTCTTTCTTAGATACTCAGTTTCCTTAACCCTGTATGTGTTATAGTAGCGTTATGAGGTTGGGAATGAATTGAATTTGTTCCATTGCCTTTTTTTTTTTGGGAGAATTGAGGGCAACCTAAGCTTGGCTGGTTAGTCATGATGAGATCTAGGTGGAAAGCCTAAAATGGCTACTTCCTGCTACTCTTGCTCTCTATCTCAGATTCTTAGGTTTTTGCTTCTATAATCAGATGCTCTGAAGAGTTTTATATTCAGATCTTATCTGCCAGCTTTTAGGTGCTGCTTCATACTTTGACCTATCAATTCTATGTGCTTATTATAGGGGTAACGAAATAAATACTGGCGAAATTTGATTGCATTTTTTTTTTTTGTTTATGTTTTTGGGGTTGGGGTTTGAACACATCAATTAAGTCCCTAGACAAACTGTTTATGCGGCCTGAGGAGAATAGATGCAGGAGAAGTTCTATGAGATAAGAAGGATAAAGGTAGATGAGGATAAAATCCAAAATAAGTTACAATTGATCAGGATGAGAAGATAAGGTTTTTAATGACATTTAGGCTTTATTGCAATGTAACTTGCAATAAGATTCAGATGAGAGATAAGACTGTATACTGAAACTTCAGGTATATAGATGTCACTGCATATTTTTGTCTTTCTAAAAACATTTACATCTTATATAGAACCCATTGCTCTGTTACTTTGTTCATCACTGGAAGTTCTATTCCTCCGTCTAGCACTTCCACCTGGGTCGTCAGCAGAGGGGACAGTGGTCAGGTAGCATCTGATATTTGATAACTATGATGCTGAAACCTCTAGTGTCTTTATCTGGGTATCTAGTTTTATGTGAGTGCTTGTGCTGTATCTTCTGTTACTGCACTGGTTGCATACCTAAGATTCTTTTTTGTTGCTGTGCACTCAGTGCTAGTTAGCTGCTGTTGTCCTAGAAGGTTAATGCCTTGCATTCTGAGGCTTGATTGGGGTAAATCACCTGAATTAGATCAACCTGCCTGATGATGATAGGCTCCGAGAGTTAGTTACATTAGTCTTTTAGCGAGAATAGTGTAAATGTGTTTTCAGTAGTAAGTCCCATATTCTGTAACATGCATATAATTCTTAAATTTACCAGCCTTTGCTTTTTCCCCGTCTAGTTTCACTTAAAGAAATACTATGCCTGGTTCATGAATCATACAACATTCTTTCTTTCTGTGTGCTTGAGTTTCTCCACTCCCCCCCTCCCTCTTGGTGCTCTTTTATGGCTTCCATAGCAGCATAATTTTTCTGAAATATGTAATCTTCACCACCAAGTATTTTACTTTTTGCCCCTTAGTCTGCATGTCTTATTCAGCAAACATGACCTGGCTTTGGCTGTGCATGATTTTGTAGTAAAATGTTGATAGATGTGGTCTTTAAGCTTTCCTCAAGTTCGCTGTTTTCAGAATTTGTCGAGAGTATTTTCTTCTCGGTCGTATTGACCCTTTATTATGTAGAAGTATTGTGTGAGTTCACTTTAAACAGTGTCAATTTCATGTTACTTAAATGTGCTTGTTGAAAAGGGATGTCATTTCGTTTTAAAGTTCATTTATCTTGTAGAATGTTTGGTTATTGTTGTAAAGGTCCAGCGTGCCTTTTATTTTTAGCACATTCGTGTCTATATCTCACTAATTATTCTTCTTTATCTTTTCTCTAGAATGAGCATGATAAAATTCGGGAACTTTCACAACAACTGGCTGTTGAGAAAAAGCGAGCTGCGACCTATAAAAGACACTTGGAAATGATTTTTGAGCACATTGAGGAGCACAATCTATCTCTTTCTAAGAAGATCCAGGATGTTGTAAATAATGTGAGGGAAATAGAGTCTAAAGAGCATCAGAGTCATAGATAATTTTGAGTATGTAAACTACTTTACATTGGATGGTGTAAAAATAAGCAAAAATTACAGGCCTTGTCTTCAGATGCAGTTAGGTGAAAAGGCATTACAACGATTGTAGTTCTGTTACTAAATTATTTGATGTCTTCAGCCCTCAGATTTGGATGTCCCTTGAATGCTGAAACTGGACACTCCTGGTTATTTGTACAATCATGCACATTGTAGGAAAATATTAGATAGACAACACGTTCCTTGTGTCATTTTTGGAGCTTGGGATATCACAGTAAATTTTCCATCAGACGTGTATGAACTTGTAATGAGATTAACCCATATATATTAGAAGCAGTCGTCTGTTTGTAGTTTGTATATGTTCTTGCATTCATGAACTACTGCTTCTATGTGCTTGGCAGTTTAAATGTTTAGATGCTGAGATTTAGAAGTATGTGATTTTGGGAGATGTCATTCTGGTGACGTATATGTTATGTGGTGTTGCATGGTTAATTTTGTCTATCAACATTTTGAGATGGTGACGGACGGTAAGTAGACAGATCCTCCTTTCCAAGAGGAAGGCAAATATTTTTCCGGAGTTTGGCCGTTCAAGAGGAAACGAATCATGACCGACATTTCCAATTCGCCTGTTCTCACGGTGAAGGACGATGTAACGTGGTACATTGATTCTGTTTTTTCTTCCCAAGACCAAAGAAAATATAATTAGCAAAAACAAACTGATAATCATAATAACTTAAAGGAGAAAAAAAAAACTCGGGAGTTTGTAAATTAACTGAAAATGAACATTTTTGGTTTTTGTTTGGTTAACGCTTATGGTGATTTCTTGAAAAGATTTCTTGTGTGTACTTTTTTCCATTGCATATATTTTTACTTAAAATTTGATGTACTCATACATTGCATGAAACTCTATCAATAAATGCAATTGTATCTGTTCCTCTCTTTCCATCCAAATCAATATTCCTGGTATCAAAATTTTATGAGAAATCTCTGTTAGTGCACAATTTTATGAGAAATCTCTGTTAGTGCACAATTTTATGAGAAATTTCTGTTAGTGCACAATCTTGTAACGCAAAATTCTTCTTTCTTTTGCCCATTGTAAGCAAGGTCTTTGATCATGTATCTATTTAAAAGTATACCACTAAATGATATGATTAAATTTTGTAGAAAGTATATAATGTAAGAGTTCCTCATTCTGAATGGTGTCAATTTTTGGAGACAAAAATCTTCGTTCCCTGCTTTAGCTTTTTCGCGGGATTAATCCTCATGTATACTAGTGGCTGCAAACGAACCGAGTTGCTCGCGAGCGGTTCGAACCAAGCTCGACTTGAACTCGATCAATATCGAGCTCGAGTGGAGCTCGAGCTGGCTCGAGTGGAGCTCGAGCTGGCTCGAGTCAAACTCGAGTTTGAACTCGAGTTCAAAATATTAAGTTTGTTAGGCTCGCAAGCTCAAGTGTATATATATATTTTTATTTTAATAGTAAAATTATATATACATCCTTAATATTTTATTATTTATTAAGAAAAAATATTATTTTATTTATTTTTTAAAATTAAAATAATTATTTTTTATTTTTTTGAGCTCGAGCTTTAAATTGTCCGCTTGTCGAGCTCGAGATCGAGTTCGAATTCAATAAAACTAAGTCAAGATTCGGCTCGATTAGGCTAAAACTCGATTCGGTTCAGCTCTAAGTCTGCGCTATATGTGCAAATTTAAGAGTAAGATTTAGGTTGGGAATATTTGTCATGCATACAAGCCGATGAATGTAACATTGTTAGTGCATAAAATATTAATTCAAAAATTATAATATAATATTGGTATTGATTTCATTAGGAAAAAAAATAAAGGGGCTCATAGGTTCTTAGGTGTTAGTTTTTTCACAAAAGTAAAATTAATTTTTTTTAATTTAGAAAATTGTCTAAATGAAAGTATTGTATAAATGTGAGTATATGCATTCACATAATAAATTATATATAATGTAGGTGCATCGATCTATTGGAGAGCACCCATCAGGGAAAAAAAATCTAAAAATAAATATAGACAAACTTGCAATTCAATTAAATAACGTGGCTAGAGGTGTATTCATCAGATAACCCTCTAATTCAAATGGACTGGTGTGAAAGTCAATTCTTCAATTGCAAAACGGGTAACGTGATAATATTATTGTTATTGATTTTCAAAACATGACATGTAATTAGGGACATCTAAAAAGTAACATTAGCAATAGGCAAATTAGTGATTAATATTAAATAGCTATACTAAGGTGTCCTTAAAAAGCTGTTATTCTTGGAAGCATTAAATCAAATTTATTTCGAAAAATTTGTGTGATAGCCAAAAAATCACAAATTTGAAAGTCTGATAGAAGTTAGAACATCCAATGCACATTTGGAAACTACCAATTCGTGCATTAAAAGCATCACAACACTGTTGTTTTGAATTTGACAATGCAGTATATTGAATGACTAACAGGGACTCATATGGCGTCGGCCGTGGTCAATTTATTATGGGGATACTTAGTCCCATCAAGCTCCTGTACACTGTGCAGCAGCCTCGTCCATGGTCGCTCAAGCCTCAGCTTGATGTGTTCTTGGCTAGTTACCATGTGAGAGATACCTCTGACTTCAGAATTATTGGATGCTGTGGCTCTCTTCCTTTAGCGTCTATACATAGAGGACAATTTTATTGCAGAGGTGAGTTTTCTTTGCTTGTCCTCATATCAGTTGATCAGTCTTGAAACTCATCAAAACAACCAATCTTGTTGAAATAATACAGGCGATGGACAATGTGAGTTTCCTAGAGTTGGTGTTCAAAAACAGAAGAACCTTTACTTTAGGACTTCGTTCAGGTGTGGACAATGCATTCATCACGTCACTGCTTGTAATTCTTAGTGAAATCAATAACTATTATCCGTACTACTGGTGAAAATTTCTTGTATTTCGTAATTCGGTGGAACGTGAGCCCTTCGGTGTGTGGAACATTTTTCTGGTTCTTTTCGTAGAGTTGAAAACCAAGATTTCTCCTTAGTTAATCGTAAAGAGACAGGTATTTTTCTTTCTTTAGCGATAGAAATTGACCTGAATGATTAATTATATGACTCTTGCCAAGACTAACGAAAAAGAACTATTAATATTCTAAATCAGTTTTACATATATTTCAAATAAACCATTGTAGAGAAGTTAGAAGCAATTATGTTTCCACAAAGAAAATTGGGTTTTGTACAATGCCAGATATTACGTTGCAAAAACATTTTTGCGGCGCTTTTTTGATGCACGGACTACGCAGCATAGGAGTGGCCGTCTCAAAAGAAGACGACAACATTTTACGTTGTAGAGCAAACAATTGCGGCACTTTTTTGAATTAAAAGGAAGAGCCACAAACGTATATATGTAGCAGTTCTTGTAATTTTTTTTAAAAAAAGTATTGTGCTGCAAAATGTGTTTCCATTAATCCCAGCTTCTTGAAGGATTTTTGCGTTTTCCACAGAAACTTGCGTTCTGTGGCAATCTTTTGCTGAAGCTGCATATCAAACTCAGAATAGCAACCAAATTTCAAAAATTTTCAGCATCCATAAACTGCTTCAATACGAGTAAAGTTCATAGAACTCGTAAAATTGCTCTAATACAAGTCAACTTTAAATATTCATAATAAATAGGGTCATATAATGCTCGAATATAAGTTAACTCATAAAATCATAATAACATATTAATAGCAAACATATTGAACTAAATCAACTGCCAATCCTTACAATAGACTTGATAAAGTAGAGAGTGATAGAGAAGAGGATAAATGAAAAAAATGTTGTATTAGATAAAATTGTGTGTTTACAAGTACATGATGTGCCTTATATAGGTATGGTAATATATGATAAATGTAGTAGTTGTGGTAGTTAATAAATGTTGTAAATACATATGGTTGGTGGATGGTAGAATACACTAGATGCAAGATAGAAAACTCTAGAAATATGAGTTAGTTGGTAGCTATATTTACATTTAACATCCCCCCTCAAACTCAAGGTGGTAAAGTGGAGATCAACTTGAGTTTGGAAACGAGAATATGAAACCGTCTTGGTGAATGGGATTTTGTGAAAAGATCCGCAATTTAATTTGCAGACACCACAGGTACCAGAGAAAGAGTTTGTTGCATGAGATGGTGCCGAAAGAAATGGCAGTTAATCTCTATGTGTTTCATCCTTTCATGGAAGACGTCATTATGAACGATTTGAACAGCACTCTTATTATCACAATAGATAGGAGTACTAGTAGAGAATGGAACACCGATGTCATGAAGGAGCCAGTGCAACCATAGAAGCTCAGCAGTAGTATCAGCAAGGGCACAATACTCCGACTCTGAGCTAGATCGAGAAACAACTTATTGCTTCCTGCTTCGCCAAGGGATAAGGGAATCTCCAAGAAAGAAACAGTAACTTGTTTGTAGAACGATGGTCAATAGGATCATCAGCCCAATCAGTATCAGAATATGCGCGTAACTCTAGAGAAGAAGATAAGGAAAAATGCAATCCATGATAGATGGTTCATTTCACATAGTGCAAGAATTGAAGAACTACAACATAGTGAGTGGAACGTAGACTTGACATGAATTGGCTCACCAAGTGTACAACATAAGATATATCTGGTGGAGTGATAGTTAAGTAGACTAGACTCCCGACTAACTGACGTTACTGAGTAGGGTTGTGAGAACCCGAAAATTTTCACATTTTTCAAGTATTATTTTATTTCCTCGCCCATATTTTTATACTATCCTTGAAAATATTAAATGTTTTATACATTTTACAAGTAAGTATAATTTTTAAATCATTTTCCTAGTATAAGTTAGTGTACGTTAATTCGAAGTGCATTTTTCGACGTGGGACCCGCTAGTGCGATATAATTTTGCCGATTAGGCGCTGAAGTATTAAGTAATATTATTTTCCATGATACTAGGAGATGATTAGAGGTTAGCTAGATAGATGAATTATTGGAAGTGAGAAGATAAGCTTAAAACCATTCAAAGGGCCAAGTGTCGCAAACCGATTGGGAGTTGGACTTTGACCAAGAATGTTAACCTTTACCAAAACCAAATTTTGACCCAAAATTCATCCCATTTTCACTCTCTTGGCCGGCCCTCTTGACAAGAAAACAAGAGAGAGTTTCTTCCATTTTTAGCTTCCAAATTCACTCAAATCTTGAGTTCCAACCGACCAAATCGCAAACCCTTCCATACAAGTGACCACTAAGGGAAACTAAGGGCTTTGGTGGAGTTGATTTGGAGGAGAAAGACTAAGCTACCACTTTCCTTGAGATTCTAAGGTAAATTTGCTAAGAACACCCCTCTTTGCTTCTAATAGATGGAAATTAGTGGTTTGTGGTTGCCACTTTGGTGGTTTTGTGCATTATTTCTTGGTTATGAGTAGTGATATGTGGATTTTTAGTTTATAGTGAATTTTTCTGCCCTGTTCTGACCAGTGTTGTTCGGCCATGATGGAGGCCGAATTGGACTTAGCTCAAAACATGACAGTTGTAGAGAATTGAATGTAGATTATTCCTGTAAAGTTTCAACTCAATCGGAGCACTGTAGCCTGTGAAATGACTATTTTACCCCTGCTTCCCTGTTTCTGCCAAAACTGGAAATCAGCATCTGTAATTGGCTCTTTTGGCTGGGAAGATGAATGAATTAGCTTTTGATGCCTTCTTAAGAATTGTATCCTTGTATCTTAGCTTTCGAATGGCTTTGGAATCAACTGAATTGGAGTTGTGTGTGCTGAGATATGACTGAATAAATCAGGACTGCTAGTTGAATTTCACAGTGAGCTTTGAACTGGAATATCTGGGTCTGTTTGGGTAAATTTGACTAGGTTACGTTAAGAACTGGGTTGCGGTGTCTTCATAAGAATTGTAGAGCTATGTCTTAGCTTCGAAACGGTATAAAGTTTACCTCAATCTGATAGGTGTGACTTCGGTTGTGACCAATACGCTAAACGATGTCAAACCTGTCATTTTGTTCCTTGTCTTAAACCTTAATCCCGATCCCTTTTCTAGTTTGGTTTTGTAATTGAATGACTTTTAGCCTTTTTAACGGCTATTGTAATGAGATTATTTGTATGTGATTTTGGGGGCTGATTGAGGAAAATAATGAAGCCAAATGGCTGGAAAATAGATAAATACAAAGGGCGCGCTGCCCGAATTTGCACTCAAATGGCGATTTCAAAATTTTAAGAGCGGACATAAGTTTTACGACTATTTTACTCATGTCTTTTGGACTAAATGCACTCTTTTCACTTTCAAAATCATACTTATACTTCGTACTAGTAATTATTCGGATTTTCCTTGATTCATCAAACATTTTATTGGTTGGACCATAATATGTTCTCATGATTATTCTTAGGGTTGCTTGGTGACTAAGGGTGATATCCGAAAGGATACTTTGGACGTTTTGCTTATTTAGGTGAGTGTTCTGTATACGTTTTGTTTCTTATGATTATGTGACGTGTTATGACTATTTGGATTGTTTGATTAAATGTTAAATGGTTTCAATGGTTGCTAAAATGATTTTTGCTAGGCGAGTGTGTACTTTATCGCACTCGACCTAAGCGAATATGAAATTTTCAATGATTGAATGATTAAATGTTAATTGTGCATGAATGTAAGCCTTCGGGCTGAACTGGGCCCTGCCCTTTGTTACTGGTCGACTCGAGCCAGAAGCAGACTCGGTCGGGCGATTAGTGACCCTGGGTGAATGTTTGGTATACTCGAGTATGACTACGAAGTTGGCGGAGATTGGGGAATGAAATGAATGAACGAACGACAAGAAAATGAAGGAGTTTTCACTTACAAACAATGTTTTAATGATCGGAGAAATAAGGAAAATATTAGGCGAATGAATGAACGAACGAACGAATAGCTCCTCGTGAGCATGTATCCTTTTATTGTATGTGTTACTATTGCTTTATATCGTAAATGTTATCTGGATTACTTGTTATTACATGCTTAATGTCCCTGTTTAACTGCTTGGTTGTGTATATAGAATCTCGCTGGGCTTTTAGCTCATTCCACGCCCTTTGTTTTCCTTACAGGGGTTGCGAGCGGGCGAGAGACCTGTATAGCATAGCATAGTAGTCCCTTTTGTATATTTTGGCTTTTGTACTCGCTCTAGTGCTTGGATAGGGTTGGAGTGTATTGAGAATGTAAAGCTTTTGGTTTTGGAACTGTACTTCTGTTCGAGATGGGGATGAATGTAAGGATATGTTTCAATTTGGATATTGTGTTTTGTTTCGTTTTTTTTTTCTTCGAGATTATATTTTATTTTGTTCGGAGAGAGTGATCGAGTCTGGCGAGAGCTGGGCAGGCGGTCCGCCGAACCCTTTGGTTCGCCTTAGGGGAAGGTGGGGCTGTCACAAGTGGTATCAGAGCAGCTTCGCGTGGTCTCTGCGCGGAGTGAGCTTGGGCCAAGTGGTGTATGGTCCTGATTTCGTGAATAAGTGTGAAGGACTGAGTGCTCTTTTGAGCATAAGCTATGAATCGTGCTTGTTATAAGTGTAAATCCTTTTCATGGTACTTGAGGACCATAGATATGTACGTCAGGTAGGAATCTCGATTGTAGATAATTTACACTTGGGACTGGCCAGCTCGAGTAGTAAATTATCTCGGATTCTTGTACCCGAGTACGCGGGTAGTACTAAGGATTTGCAATCTTTTGTGGGAAGCAGGATTGGGCTAATGTTTGGTGAGAGTAAGTGTAAAGGGTTAACGGATGTATAGTTCGGATAGTAAGGGAAGTGAGAGATCGGTTGGGGAGTGTTTTAGTCGAGTGTGGAACGGCACGTGGTGTTTTCTTCCTGTTTTGCCCTGTACTGCTACTGATTGTGTTTGACTTGTGACATTTCGATATTTACATGAATAGTACTTGCTGTACTTGGTTTGTCTAACTTGACACGATTTCTTGCGTATTTGGTGTGTTATATATTGCTATTTTGAGTCAATCACTCTGTTTACATACTAAATTACCTTTTGAAAAAAAAGAGAGAGAGGAAAGGATATGGAGGGGAGACGTAGTCGCGGACGTGGAGCTAGTCGTGGCCGTGGGGCTAGTCGTGGCCGTGGGGCTAGGCAAGCTCAAGAAACAAGAAAAGAAAGGGAACCAACAGTTGTTGAGCAAGAGCGTGGACCGAGGGTTGAGGCCGAAGATCAAGTAGCGACGGCGATACAACAAATGACAAATATCTTAGCGCGATTGGTCGATCAACAAGGCCAATTGCCAGTGAATCAACCCCAGAATCCTGAGATAAGAGAAATAGGAGAGGATAGGGCTTTGGAACGGTTTCAAAAGTTTAATCCTCCCAAATTCCTTGGAGGACCTGATCCAGATGTAGCGGAACAGTGGTTAGAAGTAATGATCAACATCTTCGCAGCCCTGAACTACACGGAGCAAAGGCAAGTGAACTTTGCTGTGTTTCAATTTGAAGGACCGGCCCGAGCATGTGGAACGTTATTAGGGCAAAATGGGAGAGAGAACAAACTGCATGGACATGGGTGAATTTTACAAGGGAATTTAACGAGAAGTACCTCCCACCTCTGGTCCAAGAAAGGAAGGAGGATGAATTTATTGGATTGCGTCAGGGAACCTTGAGTGTGGCCGAATATGAGACGAAATTTACTAGATTGTCTAAGTTCGCCTCTGAATTAGTGGTTACCAAGCGAAGAAGGATAAGACGGTTCATCCAAGGCTTGAATTTGGAAATTCAAGAAGCTTTAGCGGCGGTTCAAGTTAACACTTTTACAGAAGCTCTCGAGAAAGCACAGAGAATCGAGGATGCAAAAACACAACTAAAAGCTCTTCAAACGCGGAAAAGAGGTACACCTAGTAGCATACCTGAGGAATCTGGAGAAAGGATAACGCCCTCCAAAATGGCAAAAGTAAACCCTTTCCCTCATCCACCCTGGACATTTGGAGCACTACATGAAGGGATCTACAAAAGGAAGTCAAATAGGACCTGAGAAGACTTCTCGAGAAAGCCAAACAGTAACCCCTTGCTTGGTTTGTGGATATTGTGGGAAGGCAAACCATACTGAAAGTGATTGCTGGAGAAAAGGGCGGAAGTGTTTGGTTTGTGGGAGTAGCGATCATCAACTTAGTACTTGCCCGAAAAAACAGCCACGAGAGACTAGCACTCAACAAGTGAGTGGAGCCAAACCGAAATCAACCAATGAAAAAGGGAACCGAACAAAAGCACCAGCTCAGGTATATGCCGTAGATCAGCAACAAGCTCCGGGGTCACATGAGGAAACGGAAGGTAAAATTTCGAGGACGAAATTTCTTAAGGGGGAGAGAGTGTGAGAACCCGAAAATTTTCACATTTTTCAAGTATTATTTTATTTCCTCACCCATATTTTTATACTGTCCTTGAAAATATTAAATGTTTTATACATTTTACAAGTAAGTATAATTTTTAAATCATTTTCCTAGTATAAGTTAGTGTACGTTAATTCGAAGTGCATTTTTCGACGTGGGACCCGCTAGTGCGATATAATTTTGCCGATTAGGCGCTGAAGTATTAAGTAATATTATTTTCCATGGTACTAGGAGATGATTAGAGGTTAGCTAGATAGATGAATTATTGGAAGTGAGAAGATAAGCTTAAAACCATTCAAAGGGCCAAGTGTCGCAAACCGATTGGGAGTTGGACTTTGACCAAGAATGTTAACCTTTACCAAAACCAAATTTTGACCCAAAATTCATCCCATTTTCACTCTCTTGGCCGGCCCTCTTGACAAGAAAACAAGAGAGAGCTTCTTCCATTTTTAGCTTCCAAATTCACTCAAATCTTGAGTTCCAACCGACCAAATCGCAAACCCTTCCATACAAGTGACCACTAAGGGAAACTAAGGGCTTTGGTGGAGTTGATTTGGAGGAGAAAGACTAAGCTACCACTTTCCTTGAGATTCTAAGGTAAATTTGCTAAGAACACCCCTCTTTGCTTCTAATAGATGGAAATTAGTGGCTTGTGGTTGCCACTTTGGTGGTTTTGTGCATTATTTCTTGGTTATGAGTAGTGATATGTGGATTTTTAGTTTATAGTGAATTTTTCTGCCCTGTTCTGACCAGTGTTGTTCGGCCATGATGGAGGCCGAATTGGACTTAGCTCAAAACATGAAAGTTGTAGAGAATTGAATGTAGATTATTCCTGTAAAGTTTCAACTCAATCGGAGCACTGTAGCCTGTGAAATGACTATTTTACCCCTGCTTCCCTGTTTCTGCCAAAACTGGAAATCATCATCTGTAATTGGCTCTTTTGGCTGGGAAGATGAATGAATTAGCTTTTGATGCCTTCTTAAGAATTGTAGCCTTGTATCTTAGCTTTCGAATGGCTTTGGAATCAACTGAATCGGAGTTGTGTGTGCTGAGATATGACTGAATAAATCAGGACTGCTAGTTGAATTTCACAGTGAGCTTTGAACTGGAATATCTTGGTCTGTTTGGGTAAATTTGACTAGGTTACGTTGAGAACTGGGTTGCGGTGTCTTCATAAGAATTGTAGAGCTATGTCTTAGCTTCGAAAAGGTATAAAGTTTACCTCAATCCGATAGGTGTGACTTCGGTTGTGACCAATACGCTAAACGATGTCAAACCTGTCATTTTGTTCCTTGTCTTAAACCTTAATCCCGATCCCTTTTCTAGTTTGGTTTTGTAATTGAATGACTTTTAGCCTTTTTAACGGCTATTGTAATGAGATTATTTGTATGTGATTTTGGGGGCTGATTGAGGAAAATAATGAAGCCAAATGGCTGGAAAATAGATAAATACAAAGGGCGCGCTGCCCGAATTTGCACTCAAATGGCGATTTCAAAATTTTAAGAGCGGACATAAGTTTTACGACTATTTTACTCATGTCTTTTGGACTAAATGCACTCTTTTCACTTTCAAAATCATACTTATACTTCGTACTAGTAATTATTCGGATTTTCCTTGATTCATCAAACATTTTATTGGTTGGACCATAATATGTTCTCATGATTATTCTTAGGGTTGCTTGGTGACTAAGGGTGATATCCGAAAGGATACTTTGGACGTTTTGCTTATTTAGGTGAGTGTTCTGTATACGTTTTGTTTCTTATGATTATGTGACGTGTTATGACTATTTGGATTGTTTGATTAAATGTTAAATGGTTTCAATGGTTGCTAAAATGATTTTTGCTAGGCGAGTGTGTACTTTATCGCACTCGACCTAAGCGAACATGAAATTTTCAATGATTGAATGATTAAATGTTAATTGTGCATGAATGTAAGCCTTCGGGCTGAACTGGGCCCTGCCATTTGTTACTGGTCGACTCGAGCCAGAAGCGGACTCGGTCGGGCGATTAGTGACCCTGGGTGAATGTTTGGTATACTCGAGTATGACCACGAAGTTGGCGGAGATTGGAGAATGAAATGAATGAACGAACGACAAGAAAATGAAGGAGTTTTCACTTACAAACAATGTTTTAATGATCGGAGAAATAAGGAAAATATTAGGCGAATGAATGAACGAACGAACGAATAGCTCCTCGTGAGCATGTATCCTTTTATTGTATGTGTTACTATTGCTTTATATCGTAAATGTTATCTGGATTACTTGTTATTACATGCTTAATGTCCCTGTTTAACTGCTTGGTTGTGTATATAGAATCTCGCTGGGCTTTTAGCTCATTCCACGCCCTTTGTTTTCCTTACAGGGGTTGCGAGTGGGCGAGAGACCTGTATAGCATAGCATAGTAGTCCCTTTTGTATATTTTGGCTTTTGTACTCGCTCTAGTGCTTGGATAGGGTTGGAGTGTATTGAGAATGTAAAGTTTTTGGTTTTGGAACTGTACTTCTGTTCGAGATGGGGATGAATGTAAGGATATGTTTCAATTTGGGGTATTGTGTTTTGTTTCGTTTTTTTTTTCTTCGAGATTATATTTTATTTTGTTCGGAGAGAGTGATCGAGTCCTGGCGAGAGCTGGGCAGGCGGTCCGCCGAACCCTTTGGTTCGCCTTAGGGGAAGGTGGGGCTGTCACAAGGGTCACTTAGAAGTTCTCCATCATTTGGACATAACTTGATATTAGTTTCAAGTGGAGTGTCAACAGTTTTGGAATTTATTATACCAGCATGAGAGAGAAGATCTGATGCATACTTGGTTTGGGATAAATAGTAGCCCGTAGAGGACTTGAAGACCTCAAAACCAAGAAAGTATGAGACTGTCCACAAATTCTTCATCTCAAATTGTGTGCTAAGGAATTCCTTTAAGGTTTGAATTCCTACTCTGTCGTCACCAGTGATTAGCATATCATCCACATAGAGAAGAAGCAGACTAATTCCAGATGAAGATTTTTTGATGAATAATGCGGAATCATATGAGCTGCTAGAAAAGCCATTTTCCAAGGATGCCGCTAAATTTTGAATATCAAGCTCGAGGAGCCTGTTTAAGACCATAGAGTGCTTTCTTCAGACTACAGACTTTGTTTGGAGGATGATCATAGTCAGGAGGAGGAGACATGTATACTTCCTCAGAAAGATCACCATTGAGAAAAGCATTTTTGACATCCATTTGAAAAATATCCCACTGATGAACAATAGCAACAGCAAGCAAGAATCTTACAGATGTGATACGGGCCACAGGAGCAAAAGTTTCTTCATAATCAATCCCATGTTCTTGGGTGAATCCTTTTGTAACCAAACGAGCTTTGTAGCGTTCGACAGAACCATCAAAACGAGTCTTGATTTTGTACACCCATTTGCATCCAACTGGAAACTTTCTTGGAGATAGATCAACCAATTCCTATGTGTTTGAGTGAGAGCCTACAATTCCTCAGCCATTGCTTTCTGCCAAATGGGATTAGAACAAGCCTCTCGATACGTTTGAGGCTCATATAGGGTATCAAGGGCAGGATAATAATGGTAATCTTTTAAATAAGATAGAGCAACTCTTACTCTGGTTGGCCGACGAGTAGTTAAAGGTGGTGATGATGAAGATTCTAATAGCCTTATCAGCATGGTTAGAAGGGTCATTAGGAGGCTCGGCAGATGAGCTGTCAAGACCTGCAGCAGATGACTTTTCTTCTGGAAATAGATCTATAAGATTATTATTAAAAAAATGTGGAGAATTAGATGAGATATGAAATGTAGACATACATGAAAAAGATTTATGCTCCCAAAAGAGAACATGACAAGAGACTCTAAGATGTTTAGCTATAGGATCATAACATCTATTCCCCTTGTGTTGAATTCCATAATCTAAAAAACAACAGAGTCAGGATCGAGGTTCAAGTTTTGTTCGTTCATGTGGTTGAAGCAAAACGAAACAAGTACTGATGCGAATTCGAATCTCCAAACTCCCACTCTTGAAGAAACAACTTGCACAGGTAGTGAAATGATCTATCTTGATCAGGTTATGAAACAAAGTTGATGGAAAAAATCTCGACCCTTCTAACCCGTGAAGGTATGAACCTTGAATTTAATTACGACCCATGACTTAACAAGATAGTGAACCAAGATTTGTTGGTAGAACGGCTCTACAATTCAACGTGGTCTTGAATTGTTAAGCCAAAACTACCAACAAATCTTGGTTCGCTATCTTGTTAAGTTATGGGTCGGGATTAAATTCAAAGTTCATACCTTCCCGGGTTAGAAGGGTTGAGATTTTTTTCATCAATTTTGTTTCATAACTTGATCAAGATAAATCCTTCCACTACCTGTGCAATTCGTTTCTTCAAAAGCAGGAGTTTGGAGATTCGAGTTCGCATCAGTTGGTATCAGAGTTTCAGCTCTTGATCCAGATTTATATCCTTTTCTTTTTCTTGTTTTCCTCTTTGTTCTTCTACCAAACCCTACCCAATTCAAAAAGAAAAACTCTGTTCATCGTTCTATGGTTTGAATTTTGTGTGATCATCTTTGTTATCATTCGTTCAATTTGTTTCTCGTTAATTCATCTTTGTTTGTGTTTTATTGAGTCAAAAAAAAATCGGTACTGTAACATCATTACTATTCATCGGGTATGTAGCATCGTTTACTGTTCATTTGAAATTAAAAAAATTTCATACCTTGTGTTTGTCTCTTTTTGCACCAAAACTTGTAGTTGGTTGGTGTTTCTCGAAATTCTTGGATTGTATTGTTGTGATTCTTAAAAACCTTGAATCAAAATTTTCAAAATCTTATGATTCTTGAAACCCTAGTTCATCTTCTTGAACTTGTGATGAGGAATCGCCAAGAACTCAAGTCGTCACTTCATAAGGCTCGAGTAAGGATGATCTACGTGCACCATCAATAAACCTTGGACCGATGACTCGAGCAAGGACAAGAAAGATGCGTGAGAACCTCCAAACATTTCTCCAAATTGTTCATACACGCATTGGAAGGATTCAAGAGGATAATCACACAATGGTGAGCCTACTCCAAGTCCTTGGCGAAGCCACGGTTGACTAAAGAAAGCACGGATTGCTTGATGGGCTTCATTGCCAAGTTGAGAGTCTAATAAAGGCTTGAGAATAAGGATCGGCAGCCCATGTTGGGCCTTAGCCGACCAGCCCTTGTCTATTGGGGCCGAATTTAGCAAAGTTCAATTCGTTTGTCAATTTCCTTAGTAAGATAGGTTTAGGAGTTAATAACGTTTTCCATTCCTAGTTAGGTTTAGGGGTACCAAAGCCTATAAATACAAGGCTGGCCGAGTTTGTTATTAATTCAATATTCAATAAACAATTTTCGGTTTTAAGAGTGATTCTCTTAGTTTCGGTTAACCTTTGAATATCTTAGATTTGTTCTAAGTGTTCTTATTGGCTTATCAAACAAGAATCACACTTGTTTGTGGCACCTTTCTACCAAACACCATAAGTTCCTTTAATCTTTTCTTCAGGGTTAAGAATTATTCTTAGTTCTCATCCAAGGGATTCTAAGGGGGTTTAGGGTTCCGTACAATCAACCTTGAAGTCACGTGTCTAGATCCTGTTGTTGGAATACGAGTTCGCCAAGCACGGTTGGGTTCGTATCATTTGGTAATCAGAGCTAGTTGACAACTTCCAGGTTATATCCTACCTTTTCTTGTTTTGTTTGAGTCATAGTTTGTCGCTTCAATTCTGTCTTGTTGTCCAAACGAAAAAAAAAAAAAGAAAAACTGATTTGATTGTGTCGCTAGTTTTCCTTGATCCGTTGCTGTCCGTTGTTTGCCGAATACAATATATTGTGTCTGTCTAGTTTTTACTCTTTAGTTGTCGCATCTTGAAGTCTTCAATTGATGTGTGCGCGGACCCAAGCCCAACTAATGATCAAGTGCGAGTCCCACTGGGCCCGATTACACGTGCACGGGCTATCTCTTCAAAGAATCACTTCAGGCCCTTGTTCGAAATGTCCAAGGCATTGAAGGCTTGGACGTAGTGGGTCAAGGCACCTACACATTGCTCCAAGCCCATGAGGAGCCGAGTGGAGACCACGACTTCACTAAGTAGAGTCGGCCCAACTGTTTAGGCCTTTAGTTGCGAGTCGTTAGTCGTCGAGTCATTGTTTAGATTAGTTACTAGTTTGTTACCTTGATTGAGTCATGGATTCGGCCCATTGATGTCCAAAGATGGCCGAACCCTTCCCCTTCCCTAGCCTTAGGTTTTCGTTAGTCCTTTAGCCTATAAAAAGACACAAGTTGTACGGTTGAAGGGTTACGTACTTTTGACAATAAAATTGCAGCATTGTTTTCTCTTACATTCGAGAGTTACAATTCCATTACTTGCTTGGCAAGGGTTCTTGAGCAATCTCGCGATTGTCCTTGATTGTTCAACCGGCCTATCTACTTGAGTAACCGCCTCAATTGGAGTCGTCGTTCTACCGCCTTCAATCAAGTTGAGTCGTCCCTCTTGATTCTAGGATTCGCAAATCCAAACGGTTGGAAATCTCGCTAGATCCTTGGGCGAACGTGCTACGTGTCTCGGAACGTGTTGACTGAGGAGCGTACCAGTTGGCTTCAGAGTTTAGGTGGAGGTATCATCCGTTATATCCGTGTTTTGTCTTTGTTGTGTCGTTAGGGTTCCTTGTTTTTCAGCTGCATTGTTAAAAAAAAAAAAGAAAACATAACCTGTCCGCCGTTTGTGTTCCTTGTTGCATCAAAATTCTGGCCGTAGATTGTCACAAATCTGTCCGGAACTTGCCTTGTGTTGTTGAGTCGTTAGTTGGTTACAATTCTGTCCGTGCTTTTGTCGTTTGTTGTGTCTCAAATCTGTCCGCAATTTGCCTTGTTGTGTGGTGCGTCGTTAGTTCTTGTCGTTGACATCAAATCTGTCTGGAACTCACTTGGTAAATTGTTGCCCGAAGTTAGCTTCTTTTGTGTTAACATTCTGTCCGTGGCCTTGTTCCTTTGTTGTGTCAAATCTGTCCGTGGGTTGTGTCCTCGTGAGTGTTCAATTTCTATCCATACTTGTGTGGCAAACTGTCCGTGGCTTGGCCAGCAAGAAAAGTGGCTTTTGCGGCGGCTAGGGTTTCCTTTTCCTCGCTAGTTGCGTTGTGTCATCGTGTAGGAATCTGTCCAAGTTTAACCGTGTGCCATCCAAGTTGTTTTACTTGTTTTCAATTCTGATTTTTGGGTTAAACTTGTTGGTGTTTGAGAATCTTGAGAGAATCCACAAGAATCTAGGGTTTTTTGGACCTCTTGATCACAATCTTGAAGTTCTTGATAATTACTTGGGAAGTTCTTGAAGGATCTTGGAGTTTTGATCTTTGATTGTGGTGAGTTAAGAGGCCGAACCAAATTCTGGAATTTATGTCCTTCGGCCAAGTGTTTGTGTTGTTGTTCGTTTAAGTAAAAAAAAAAATAGCAACGAAAAGAAAAGAAAGAAAGAGGAGTCGGGTGGGCAAGAAAACAAAACAAGAAAGAAAGTTCGAAATTCTTATTGCCAAATCCGCCACCAATACATCTATTGCCAAGCGCAAGAAGATAAAACAAAGAAAAGAATCAAAAGTTTTGATCCACCACTTCTTGGAGTTCTTGAATATCTTGCTTCTTTGAAACTTGTTTCATCCTTCTAGTGTACATCTTCTTGTACGCTCTAGCAGTGGTGAAGGGCTTCCTTGGAGTTGTTGTTTCTTTCTTGGGAGCATCTTGGGTAACCCATTGGGGGAAGCCCGAGGAGGGTTGTTTGCGTTATCTTGTGGAGTCTCCATTATTGAGTGAAAACCGAAACTGTTTGCACCAAAAAGAAAGGATAATCCGCACTTGATCTTGTGTGTGTGTGAGTTTCGGATTGAGAGAGGGAGCTTTATAAGTGGCTGTCCAACCGATTTGAGTAAGGAAATTTTGGAAAGAAACAAAATCTGATTTGTTACTCCTTGTTGGGAAAGAATTTGGAAGTTTCTAAAAGTTGTTTCAAGAAGGAAAGGGTTTTCTAAAGGTTTCCAAAACTAACTTGTTTCCAAATTCAATTAGCAAACTAAGTAGACAGCGTGGGTAACTCTTTTAATTCCACTTGGACAAGTTCCTACAATTTAGGAAACTAGGGTTTCGCTGATTCCATTCACACTAGCGCCTCTTCCTAATTCTGTCCGCATCTAGAAAGTCTCCCAATCGTGCACCATTGTTTCCACCTTGCATCCGAAATTGTGTCCTTGCTTCTTGGTTACTCTTGTGGAAAGTGGGTGAACAATTGTTGGACTTTGTGCGGCATTCCTCACCTACTCAAACCGACAGGTAAGGAATCTTGGTAAGATCATTAGAGTGTTTGGAGTGAAATACGAGGGCGAGTGAAATACTAAGGGAGTGAAGTGGGGTTTTTATTGCATTATTTCCTTGTCACTAACCTTTTGCAGGGCAACCGTGAAACATGGAGCAAGCTCATCCAACACCCGATTACTCTTTGATGTTCAATGCCATGAAAAACGAGCTTAAGCAGATTAGTGAGCAACAAATGGAAGAGATTCACAACCGCTTTGATGAACTCTCCAAGAGCTTCACGAGAGGCTCCCGTTCTAGATCTCGCAACCGGAGTAACCATGGCACCAAAGGGGCAAATTATGAGGATTACTCGGCTAGTGAGGATGACGAGAGAGCCGAGAGGCCTAAAAGGGACACATCTAAGAACGAGCTCAAGGGACTTAAAATTCAAGTTCCTACTTTCCAAGGCAAAAGTGACCCTGAGGCTTACTTGGAATGGGAAGGCCGCATTGAGATGGTTTTCGATTGCTATGAGTATAGCGAGGAACAAAAGGTGAAGGTTGCCACTGTTGAGTTCACCGACTACGCACTAGTTTGGTGGGATCAAGTAAGTACTAACAGGAGGAGAAATGGTGAACCACGAGTCCGAACTTGGCGAGAACTCAAGGCACTAATACGCAAGCGGTTTGTTCCAAGATACTACAACCGCAATCTCCATTCCAAGCTACAAACCCTCACTCAAGGCAATATGAGTGTGGATGACTACTACAAGGAGATCAAGATGGCCATGATACGGGCAAACATTCAAGAAGATAGTGAAGCCACTATGGCAAGGTTCCTTAGAGGTCTAAACACTGATCTTCAAGAAGCCTTGGAGCTTCAACATTACTTGGACATGCACGATCTTCTTGAACTAGCCATCATGGCCGAGAGGGGGAAGAAATTGAGGAGGGGTGGCCAAACTTTCCAAACCTCCAATTCGAGTGCATGGAAGGGAAATCCACCAAGGAGAACCGCACATGAAACTGGAAATGCGGCTACACCAAGCCCTTTTAGCCGAACACCAGGTAATTTCTCTAACCGAAATTCCAATCCTACCCCTAACAAGTTTGTTGATGCATCCAGGTCCACCTCTAAGGCCCCTCAAGAGACTCCTAAGCCTAGGAGTAGAGACATCAAATGCTTCAAATGTCAAGGGTTCGGACATATTCAATCCCAATGTCTGAATCAAAGGATCATGTTAGTCACTCACAATGGGGAAATCGTGTCTGATGACGATGATTGTGAGGAGATGCCACCCCTATCCAAGGATGACTACTTGGAGAATGACTCGGCCGAGGAGGAGTGCTCTCCTACTCAAGGGGAAATTGGTTGCTTAGTGGTACGACGAGTGCTAACCGCCCGAGTCAAGGAGGATGAGCAGTTACAAAGGGAAACTTGTTTTACACTCGATGTAAAATAAGTGACAAGGTGTGCATTCTCATCATTGATGGAGGTAGTTGCACTAACGTGGCCAGCTTGCTAATGGTAGAGAGTTTGGGGCTTTCTACTACTAGGCATCCGCACCCGTATAGGACTTCAATGGCTAAATGAAGAGGGGTGAAGTACATGTCTACAAACAGGTACGCCTTCCTTTTTTCGATTGGCAGTTATATTGATGAAGTGGTGTGCGATGTTGTCCCTATGCATGCTACTCACGTCATTCTAGGAAGGCCATGGCAATTTGATAAGCATGTTACATTTGATGGTAGAGCCAATAAGTACACTCTATTGCACAATGGTAAACGCATGGTCCTAACACCCCTCACCCCTGCACAAGTATATGAGGACCAACTTAAATTGCAAAGGGAGTGTGACTTGGACCGCCAAAAGAGGAAGCAAAGGGCGGCCGACTTTGGGAATTGCTCCACTTCTACAAGTGAGCAATCAACCAAGGGTCAAGTGAGCACGCCTAGTGTAGCACATGATCATGCATTGATTAAATCCAACACTAGGAAGCAAAACATGATAATTAAGGCTAAAGATGTTAGAAAAATTGTGAATTCTGATCAGCCTGTGTTACTCATGATTTGCAAACATGTGCTCCTAAATGTTGATGAGCTCGATAAGGCATTGCCTTCGAGTGTAGTTACTCTTTTGCAGGAATTCGAGCACGTGTTCCCTGATAAGGTCCTTGATGGCTTACCATCCATACGAGGGATCGAGCACCAAATAGATCTGATTCCTGGAGCGCCACTACCCAATAAACCGACTTACCGCATGGGTCCTGAGGAAACTAAGGAGCTCCAAAGGCAAGTTGATGGCCTACTAGGTAAGGGTTGGATAAAGGAAAGTCTGAGTTCTTGTGCTGTACCTGTGATACTCGTCCCCAAAAAGGATGGTACTTGGCGTATGTGCACTGACTGTAGAGCTGTTAATGCCATCACTGTTAAATACCGTCATCCCATTCCTAAATTAGATGATATGCTTGATGAACTTGATGATGCTGTCATTTTTACTAAAATTGATTTGAGGAGTGGCTATCATCAAATTAGGATGAAAGAGAGAGATGAGTGGAAAACAGCTTTTAAAACAAAACATGGGTTTTATGAGTGGTTAGTCATGCCCTTCGATTGACTAATACCCCTAGTACTTTCATGAGATTGATGAACCATATTTGAGACAATTCATTGGGAAGTTTGTCATTGTTTACTTTGATGACATTTTGATTTACAGTCGCAAACATGCATGAACACATGGAGCATTTGAGATTGGTATTTGATGCACTTCGAAAGGCGCGCCTCTATGCTAACCTTAAGAAGTGCACATTTTGTACTAATGAATTTGTGTTTTTAGGCTATGTTGTGAGTTCACAGGGCATCAAAGTAGATGAATCCAAGATTGAGGCATCAAGCAATGGCCAACACCAACTTCCGTCCCAGAGGTGCGAAGTTTCCATGGATTGGCGGGCTTCTACTGGCGTTTTTGTTAAAGACTTCAGCACTATTGCTGCTCCATTGACCCGCAGTGACAAAGAAAACAACAATTCCATTGGGGAGAAACCCAAGAACAAGCCTTCCTTACTCTTGAGAACAAACTCACACATGCACCTGTTTTAGCATTACCTAATTTTAACAAGACTTTTGAGATTGAATGTGATGCTTCTGGTGTAGGGATTGGAGCTGTTCTCATGCAAGACAAGAGGCCTTGTGCATTCTTTAATGAGAAACTAAGAGGTGCTGCATTGAACTACCCCACGTATGACAAGGAATTGTACGCACTTGTGAGAGCCTTGGAGACATGGTAACACTACCTCCGTCCAAGGGAGTTCGTGATACGCACTGACCACGAATCATTGAAGTTTCTCAAGGGGGCAACCGAAATTGAGCAAGAGGCATGCCAAATAGGTAAGTTTCATTGACACTTTCTCCTATGTCATCAAGTATAAGACTGGCAAGACGAATGTGGTAGCTGATGCACTATTTCGTAGACATTCTTTGCTTGTTTTCCTTGATGCTAAGTTGCTCGGTTTTGAAATGATCAAAGAACTTTATGTACATGATCTTGATTTTGGTGAAATGTATGCATCATGTACTAAGAGTCCGCATGGAAAATACTTTTTGCATGATGGATTTTTATTCTATGTGGACAAGTTGTGTATGCCTAATTCGTCTATTCGTGATCTTTTGGTTAGAGAGGCACACAGTGGTGGTCTCATGGGTCATTTTGGCATTGTTAAAACTTTAGCAATATTGCAAGAACACTTTTACTGGCCTCACATGCATAGGGATGTTGAACGCATGGTTGGAAGATGTGCCACTTGCCACACGGCCAAGTCTAAAACAAATTCATATGGCTTGTATACCCCATTGCCCATTCCACATTATCCTTGGGTAGACTTGTCTATGGACTTTGTCTTGCGGTTACCTAGATCACCAAGGGGTAATGACTCCATCTATGTGGTAGTCGATAGATTCTCAAAGATGGCTCATTTCATCCCTTGTCATAAAATTGATGATGCATCTCATATTGCTAACTTGTTCTTTAAAGAAATTATACGTTTGCATGGTATGCCTCAAACCATTGTTAGTGATCGAGATGTGAAGTTTTTAAGTTACTTTTGGAAGACTTTGTGGTATAAGCTTGGCACTAAACTACTCTTTTCGACCACAAGTCATCCCCAAAGTGATGGACAAACTAAGGTTGTCAATCGCACACTTGGCACGTTACTCAGGGCTTTGATAAAGAAAAACCTTAAATCTTGGGAAGAGTGTTTACCACATGTCGAATTTTCTTACAATAGAACGGTACACAGTGCAACACACTACTCACCATTTGAGGTTGTTTATGGCTTTAACCCCCTGACTCCTCTTGATTTGGCACCCTTACCTGCCTCTGAGCACACAAGCTTAGATGGGAAAAAGAAAGCTGAGTTTGTGCGCAGGTTACATGAAGCTGTTCGAGCCAACATTGAGAAGCGTACTCAGCAATACATCCAGCAAGCTAACAAGCATCGTCGTAAGACGATTTTCGAACCTGGAGATTGGGTTTGGCTGTACTTGAGGAAAGAAAGGTTTCCCAAGCAACGCCAAAGCAAGTTGTCCCCAAGGGGTGATGGACCTTTTCGAGTGCTTCAATGAATCAATGACAATGCCTACAAGTTGGAGCTACCTGGGGAGTACAACGTGAGCGCGACTTTCAATGTCGCAGACTTGAGCCCATTCCTTGACGAGGAGGATCTAGATTTGAGGACAAATCCTTCTCAAGTGGAGGGGACTGATGTGTGCACAAATCCAAGCCCAACTGATGATCAAGTGCGAGTCCCACTGGGCCCGGTTACACGTGCACGGGCTATCTCTTCAAAGAATCACTTCAGGCCCTTGTTCAAAGTGTCCAAGATCAACATGGGATTCATAGGAACATTGAAGGCTTGGACGTAGTGGGTCAAGGCACCTACACATTGCTCCAAGCCCATGAGGAGCCGAGTGGAGACCACGACTTCACTAAGTAGAGTCGGCCCAACTGTTTAGGCCTTTAGTTGCGAGTCGTTAGTCGTCGAGTCATTGTTTAGATTAGTTACTAGTTTGTTACCTTGATTGAGTCATGGATTCGGCCCATTGATGTCCAAAGATGCCCGAACCCTTCCCCTTCCCTAGCCTTAGGTTTTCGTTAGTCCTTTAGCCTATAAAAAGACACAAGTTGTACGGTTGAAGGGTTACGTACTTTTGACAATAAAATTTCAGCATTGTTTTCTCTTACATTCGAGAGTTACAATTCCATTACTTGCTTGGCAAGGGTTCTTGAGCAATCTCGCGATTGTCCTTGATTGTTCAACCGGCCTATCTACTTGAGTAACCACCTCAATTGGAGTCGCCGTTCTACCGCCTTCAATCAAGTTGAGTCGTCCCTCTTGATTCTAGGATTCGCAAATCCAAACGGTTGGAAATCTCACTAGATCCTTGGGCGAACGTGCTACGTGTCTTGGAACGTGTTGACCGAGGAGCGTACCATCAATTGTCGAGTCAAAAAAGAAAGAACAAACAGAAATCTGGTCGCTTGTCTTGTTAAAGCAATCCGGGTTTCTTGAACAAGAGGGTTGGGAAATTTTTGTTTCTTGCACTACTATAAGGCTGTCTTACCTTGTTCTTGAGGAGTCTTGATTCAATTCTTGAATTGCCAAAAGGTTCTTGGACGAAAATCTGGAAAACTATGAGTAGTTCTTGAAGTTCTTGAAATCAATCCATCTAATTCTTGAATCTTGAAGGGGCGGCTGTTCTTGTCCAAAGTAATAGCCGAACATGCCTTGAGTTGCGTCTGACTTGGGAGGAGAGAAAACAAAAGGAAACAATCTAGTTTGTATCAAAAAAAAAAAAGGAAAAGAAGGACGCAAGAAGGAAACAAAAGGAAACCAGATTCGGTCCTCCCATTAAAAGGATACCTGTTAGAATTAGGAGACCTAGTTGACTTGGCTTTGTTTAAACAAATCCTAGTTCTACTTAGAATCCCAATTTCTGATTGGCACCTTGTGCAGCGTAGGAAACTCCTACATCAGCCGCCAAACCTACCCAAACAAAGGTCCAAGAAGCCCTTGTCTTACACCTTCCAAAAACAGCCAAGTACAAGTCGGGTACGTCCTTCTAGGTTCCACAAACTTCCGCCATCTTATCTCTTGTTTTAATAGAGTCGGCTGAGTCAAGTAGAGTCGTTGTTTCCAAATCTGTCTTAGTAAGTCATTACTTATCTCGTTTGTTAAGTTCCAAATCTGATCCGCAATTATTTGTCTTCGTTGAGTCAAATCCAAAATCTGTTTCGAGTCCCTAAAACTCATCTCACGTGCCAAGTGATCTTACCATTGGCAGGCCATTGAACAACTTTTGAGCTGATCTAACCTCTTCAAAAGTAAAATCTAGCTTTGGGAAATTCTTGTGAGCCTAAAAAAATGAGAGTAGTGTGGAACACAAGCGCGAGAGGAAACACTAAGGGAGCGAGTGAGGAGATTATTTTTCAAAACTAACCTTTTCTTGCAAGATTACCTCCACATGTCTAACGTAGGAGGAGATAGTCCCTCGGCCTTTGCCGATTGATTTCAAACTCTTTGTCGAATCTTTAAAGGGAGATGTCCGCCGAATCATGGACCAAAAATTGGAAATTGTCCATGAACGGCTTGACAAAGTCAAAGCTACCCAAAGTGGGTCGCGAGGGAGTCGGAACCAAAGGAGATCAGTCCAACATGAGTCGGATAGCTCCAACTATTCCGACGATGAGGTTGGACCACGCACAAGGAGAGCCAACAAAAACTACAAACCGAGAGGAGAGGCGATCAAAGGGATCAAAATGCAAGTGCCATCCTTTGAAGGTAAGTCCGATCCCTACCCCGAGTGGGAAAAGAAAGTTGAGCTCATGTTCAATTGCAACGACTACACGGAGAAGCAACAAATGAAGCTCGCGGTCATGGCATTCGCCGAGTACGCCGTCATCTGGTGGGACCAAATCACCACTAGTCGAAGGCGTAGTGGAGATATTGAGATCACCACTTGGTTCGAATTAAAGGTTCTTATGCGCAAGCGCTTTGTTCCTAGCCATTATCATCGTGACTTGTACCACAAGTTACAAAACTTGAGGCAAGGGAACCAAAGTGTAGAGGACTACTATAAAGAGATGGAGATCATCATGCTCCGAGCGGATATAGTGGAAGACCGAGAAGTTACCATGGCAAGATTTCTTAGTGGTCTACGAGCAGAGATCGCAGACGAGGTCGAAATGTACCATTATGTGGAATTAAAGGATATGCTCGAGAAAGCCTTAAAGATGGAATGAAGGCTTAAGAAGAGGGGTCAAATTAGAACCTTCTTTACACCATCACCCTCTTATAGTCGTACTAGCAATCCGAGGAGGGAGTTCAAGCCCTCGGGGAGCTACACTACTCCAACCAAACCTAAGCCAACGCCGTTCAAGGAGGAAGGTAAAGCCGTCTCAAAATTGAACAATGAACCTCCTCGAGCAAGGAGTCGCGACACCAAATGTTGGAGGTGTCAAGGACTTGGCCATATTGCTAGCCAATGTCTAAATCAAAGGACAATGATCGTGCTTCCAAGCAGAGCGATGATATCCGACGATGAGGAAGTGATGTGTGCACGGACCTTAGCCCACGCCATGATCCAAATGATCCAGTTCGAGTGCCGTTGGGCCCAGTCACATGTGCACGGGCTAAGCAATTCAAGGAGTCACTTCAAGCCCTTGTGCGAAATATTCAAGCCCAACAAGGAGTCCATCGGACGATTGAAGGCTTGGAAAGTGATAATCAAGTTGTCTACACATTGCTCCAACCCCATGAAGAGCCAAGTGGAGTCCACGGGTTCCCTGAGTAGGATCGGCCAACTGTTGGGCCTTCATAGTCTTGAGTTGTCAAGTCATTGTTTAGATTTGAGTCATGGATTCGGCCCACCTAGTCCAAGGGATGGCCGAACCCCCCTTCCCCTTCTCCCCCTAGCATTTAGGGTTTCTTAGTCGTGAGTCTATATAAAGGGTTACTTTGTACGAGTTGAGGGTTAGACGTTTTATCAATAAAATTTATATTGTTTTCGATTCTCTCTCTTGTGAGAATTTCGAACCTTTACTTGCTTTTGGCAAGGGTTCTTGAGCAATCTCGCGCTTGTCCTTGATTGTTCTACCGACCTATCCACTTGAGTATTCACCTCGATTGGAGTCGTCGTTCTACCATCCTCAATCAAGTCGTGTCGTCCGTCTTGGTTTTGGATTCCGCAATCTAAGCGTTGGACAACCTCTCTAGATCCTTGGGCAAAAGTGCTACGTGTCTCGAAACGTGTTGATCGAGGAGCGTATCAGTTGGTATCAGAGCTTAGGTTGAGGTATCTTCCGTTATATCCGTTGTTTTGTCTTGTTTGTCGTCTAGAAAGTTGTTGTTTCCGCTGCCTTGTTTCAAAAAAAAAAAATTCTGTCTATTAGTTGTTTATTGTTGTCGTATAGTAATCTGTCCAAGTCGTGCTGCTTTCTCATTGAAAATTCTGTCCGCAACTTATTCTTGTTATTGAGTCGTTAGTTGTACTCTAATTCTGTCCATACTTGTGTTTGCCTTGCGTCTTCAATTCTGTTGTAGTGCTTCTGCAAATCTGTCCCAAGTTGAGTCACTTAGGGTTCCATCGTGTTTTGGAGTTTGGTTGTGTCAATTTCTGTCCACGGATGCGTCTCAACGTTGCGCTAAATCTGACCGTGTCTGTGTAGTTTGTTTGGTCACAAGTTCTGCCATAAACCACCACAGGTCGGTCCGTATAGTGTCCAACAAGAAAACAAATCAAAACAGCGGCGGCAACTAGGGTTTTCTCCCCGCGCTAGGGTTTCCTTGTTGTCCAAAACTGTCCAAGTTTGTTTTGAGTCATTCAAGTTGTTTTTCTTGTTTTCCAAATCTGATTTTTGGTTAAACTTGTTGGTGTTTGTGAATCTTGAAGGGAACCTACAAGAATCTAGGGTTTCTTGAGTTTCTTGAAATCAATCTTGAAGCTCTTGACGTTCTTGATAATTTCTTGGTAAGTTCTTGCAAGATCTTGGAGTTTTGACCGTTGATTGTGGGAAAATTAAGGGTTGACCAGATTCTGGAATTTGTTGCTTGCGACCAAGTGTTTGTGTCGTTTGTTAAGTTAAAAAAAAAACAGAAACGAAAAGAAAAGAAAGAAAAAGGAGTCGGGTGGCAAGAGAGCAAAACAAGAAAGAAAAGTCGAATTCTTATTGCCAAAATCAGTTGCTTACATCTTGTTTCCAATCCAAAACAGAAAATTAAACAAAGAAAAGTATTCAAAAGTTTTGATCCACCACCTCTTGGAGTTCGTGAATTTCTTATTTCTTGGGAACTTGTTTCACCCTTCGAGTATACATCTTTTTGTACTCTCTTGCGGTGGTGAAGGGTTTCCTTGGTTTTGGAGTGAATTTCTTGGGAGCATCTTGAGTAACCCATTGGGGGGAAGCTTGAGTAGGGTTGTTGGCATCATCTTGTTGATTCTCCATTATTTTGACAAAGGGCCGAAACTGAATTGCTTCTTGAATAGAAATTCTGATTTGGTATTGTGTTTGCAAGAGAAGGGTTGTGTGGTGGAACTTAAATAGAGTCCTATCCAACCGACTTGAGTGTGCACTCGAAGGAAAACTGAATTTACGTGAGAAGGAGTGGAACCAAATCTGATTTACACATCTTCTTGGAAAGGAATTTGGAAGTTATTACAAGTTGTTCAAGAAAAGGTTTTCTAAAAGGTTTCCAAAACTAACTTGTTTTCCAAAATCTATTAGGAAACTAAGTAGATAACTTGGATAACTCTTTTATTCCTACTTGGACACAAACCTACATTTTAGGAAACTAGGGTTTCACTTGATTCCTTGTTCACACTAGCGCATCTTCCAATTTCTGTCCGCCACTTGGAAGCTTCCAAAACCGTGCCTTTGTGTCCTATTTTGCACTCTATTTGTGTCTTAACTCTTGGTTATTCTTGTGGAAAAAGTTGGTCACATTTATTGGACTTGAGTAGCATTTCTCAACTACCTAATCCAACAGGTAAAGGTATTTGGTGAGATCATTAAAGTGCTTTGAGTGACAAATACGAGAGTGAGCGAAACACTAAGGGAGTGAAGTAAGGTCATATTTGTTCTATTTTCTTGTTCACTAACCTTTGCAGGACTAAGAGGGTGACATGGAGCAAGCTCAACCAACCAATGACTACTCATTGATGTTCACAGCCATGAAAAACGAGCTCAGATGAATTAGTGAGCAACAAATGGAGGAATTGCACACTCGTTTTGATGAGCTATCCAAGAGTCTCACGAGGGACTCTCGCTCCGGATCTCACAACCGGAGTAACCATGGCACCAAAGGGGCACACAGTGAAGATCACTCGGCCAGCGAGGATGAGGAAAGGGCCGAGAGGCCAAGGAGGGATACACCCAAGAACGAGATCAAGGGGCTTAAGATCCAAGTCCCTACATTCCAAGGCAATAGCGACCCTGAGGCTTACTTGGAATGGGAAGGCCGCATCGAGATGGTCTTCGACTGCTATGATTATAGCGAGGAACAAAAGGTTAAGGTAGCCAGTGTTGAGTTCACCGATTACGCCCTAGTCTGGTGGGACCAAGTAAGGACTCAGCGAAGGAGAATGGGAGAACCACGAGTCCGGACTTGGCGAGAACTCAAGGCTTTGATGCGCAAGAGGTTCGTTCCTAGCTATTACAACCGTGATCTCTACTCCAAGCTTCAAACCCTCACTCAGGGCAACATGAGCGTGGAGGACTACTACAAAGAGATCGAAATGGCCATGATGAGGGCAAATATTCAAGAAAATAGTGAGGCAAACAATGACAAGGTTTCTTAGAGGTCTCAACCCTGACCTACAAGAAGCCTTGGAGCTCCAACATTACTTGGACATGCATGATCTTCTTGAACTAGCTATCAAGGCCGAGAGGGGAAAGAAATTGAGGCGAGGGTCCCGCACCTTCCAAACTTCCAACTTGACTTCAAGAAGGGGAAACCAACCACGGAGAACAGCCCATGAAGGTGGAAATTCAGCTACCCCGACTCCATCTAGCCGAATTCAAGGTAATGCTCCTAGCTGAAATTCCCATTTTACCCCTAACAAATCAGTTGATGCATCCAGGTCCACTTCTAAGGCACCTCATGAGACTCCTAAGGCTAGGAGTAGGGATATCAAGTGCTTTAAGTGCCAAGGGTTTGGACATATCCAGTCCCAATGTCCAAACCAAAGGATCATGTTAGTCACTCACAATAGAGAGCTCGTATCCGATGACGACGATTGTGAGGATATGCCTGGATTGATCAAAGGGCGATTGCTTGGAGGATGACTCGGCTGAGGAAGAATATTCTCCTACTCAAGGGGAAATCGGCTGTTTGGTGGCACGACGAGTGCTAACCGCCCGAGTCAAGGAGGACGAGCAATTGCAAAGGGAAAACTTATTTTACACTCGTTGTAAAGTAAGTGACAAAGTATGTAGCCTCATCATTGACGGTGGAAGTTGCACCAATGTGGCAAGCTTACTCATGTTGAAAGTTTGGGCCTTCCTACAACTCGACATCCACACCCATACCGCCTCCAATGGCTAAGTGAAGAGGGTGAGGTACGTGTCTACAAACAGGTACGCGTTCCTCTTTCCATTGGCACCTACATTGATGAAGTTGTGTGTGATGTAGTCCCCATGCATGCTACACATGTCATCTTTAGGAAGACCTTGGCAATTTGACAAACATGTCACATTGATGGTATGGCAAATAAGTACACTCTTTTGCACAATGGTAAGCGCAATGGTCCTTCACACCCCTCACACCTGCACAAGTATACGGAGAAACCAACTAAAATTGCAAAGGGGAGTGTGACTTAGGATCGTCAAAAGAGGAAGCAAAGGACGGTCGACCCCTGGCACTTGCTCCACTTCTGCAAGTGAACAATCGACTAAGGCGAGTGAGCACACCTAGTGTCCCACGGTGATCATGCACAGACTAAACCAAACACTAGGAAGCAAAACATGATAATTAAGGTTAAGGATGTGCAGAAACTTGTAAATGCTTGACCAACCTGTGTAGACACCAAATTTTTTTAATCAATTTTTATTTTTTTCATTTTTATTTTTATTTGATAATTAGTATCTATGTTTATTTATTTAATCTCACGATTTTTGTTTTTAGACATTTTTGGCATTTTAGATACCAATATTTTAATTTAGCTTTATTTTTATTATTATTTTTATTTTAATGATAATCAATATTCATTTTTGCTCATTAGTCTCCTAATTTTATTTTAAGACATTTTTTGCATTAAAATTTCAGAAAAAAGAAATTTTCACAAAAAGTTGTTTTAATCATTTTGGATTCAATTTGAAAATATATATAATTGACATTTAAAAGTTTTCAATTTGTTTTAATTTGTTTTTAACTTGTTTGATTTTTGGAAGAAAAAAAAAAGCAAAAACAAAATGACAAAAATAATAAGGAAAATGTGTGAATAGGTGGAAGTTTATATGTGGGACAAATGTCCCTTTATTTATTTGGACAACACAACACCTAGAAGGTGAGGGTGTTGGGACACATAGAGGCCTAAGGAAATTTGAGTGAAAAAGAAAGAAAGAAAAGAAATGGAAGAAGAAGGCTAGGGACGGACAAAAAAAAAAAGGCTAAAGAGAAGGAAACAAAAAAGGAGAGAGCTTCGTTTGGGGGCTTCGGGCTGTGTGGAAAAGAATGAAAGAAAAAGCAGAGAAAAAAAGAAAGAAGAGAAAGGGGCAGCGGACAAAAGGAAGAAGAAAGAGAGCGACGAAAAGGAGAGATTGAGAGAGGAGAAAAAAAGGAGAAACAAGAAACTGGGAGGAAAAAACAGAGGGCGGCGGACGAAAAAAAGAGGAACGAAAAAGCCATGAGAAAAAACAGAGGTCTTGGGGGCTGAGGCAAAACAGGGAGAGCCGAGAGGGAGTGGGCTGAGTGAGAAGGCTACGGGCGGAAGAACTGAAGAACAGGAGGAGGTCTTGAAGGGCTGAAGAAAAGAAAAAACAGAGGGGAGGAAGGGAAGAAAAACAGAGGAGAAAGGCTGCTGAAAAAAAAAAGAGCAAAGGAAAGACAAGAAAACAGGAAACTAAGGGGAAAAAGGCTTCAACTAGAGAAGGGGCAAAAAGAAAAAACAGAGCAAAGAGAGGGAGAGGGAGCCAGAGAGGAGACAAAAGAGGAACAAGCCTCGGCTGAGAGAAGAAAACAGAGGAACTGAGGAAGAATTTCGGGCAAGAAATTGAGGAAGAAAGCAGCGGAGGAATTGCAGCTTGTTGCAAGCTCCTCAGTCATTCATTTCCATCTGCAAATTTTCACCAAGAAAGCACGTAAGATATTTTTTCCTCCGAATTTCAGTTTGCCTTTCGAACACAATTGCTGAAAATCCCAACCCCGAGCATGTCTCTTGTGAATCTGTTGTTGCAATTTCTTGTCGATTATCTGTAATTTCGAACATAAATGTTGCATACGTTGATTGAGCTGAATGCCTTCGTTTCTGATAATTTTTGGGGCTAATTATAACTTCAATTTGAGCAAGAATTTGGTAAAATTGTAATGCCCATTTAGTGTTTGATAAAATGCCCGAATGGAAATTTTGAACCAAAAAGAGGAGATTTCATCCTTTTTCTGTTTACGTTCAAGAGGGACTCTGGCCAGTTCAAAACTGGCCAGAACCTGGGCATTCGCTAGTCGAGGGGAGGGAAAGAGAAACTATAATTGTCAAAGTTGATTTCTTCCATTTTCGTTGTTGCATCTTGTGATGATTTAGTGCGTTTTGCCGTGTAAAGTTACTAGAATTTTGAAGCATCTGAAGTTGCAGAAACTTTTCCCTCTCAGTTGCATCGAAGAAGAAAGCTTCCGCGAAGCATGAAGCATAAATTTCTGGAAAATTCAATTTGACCCCTTAATTTCTGTCTCATTTCACTGTGGCCCAAAAAGAATAAAAAAAATAAAAATAATTTGGCCCTTTTAAGTTTTAATCCTCCTTTTATATCTTCAGTAAGTTGTTGGGTAGATTAATTCTGAGATTTATGGTATGATTACGTTCTAATACTCTTTAGTTATCTCATTATCTTGTTGAGTTTAATAAAATTAATGAGAATTGGATTAGGATTATTTCAATTGGGTTTTGATGGTGGGTTTTATCTATTTTGACTAGGTTTTGTTTGTTTATTTTCTGGGTTTGTAATTTGGACTTGAGGGGTTAAAGCCCATCCATTTTATTGGGTTTACTTGATAAAAATAATAGACTGGCCCGTTCCTTTTGCCTTGGACCTTCGGTTGGGCTTTGGAAGCTCCGGCCCAAACAAATAAATAAAATGGCCCAATGGCTTGTTTGGCTAAGAATCTGGTCATAGAATTTGTAAATCAGTCCCTGACTTTTAAATAATTATACTGCGGCCCTAAAAACTCTAGGCTTCTTTCAATTAGGTCCTTAATTTTATTGCAAATAGGTCCCTAAACTTTATTTCTCTTTAACTTTTGACCTGGATTTTTGTGATAATTATAATTTAACCCCCAAAACTTTGTCAATTTTTGCAATTAAGTCCTTGATTGTTTTAATTTCTTAAAAGTAGGTTGTTTCCATGATTCAATTGATTCAATTTCATGTTTATTTCCATTTCTTATGATTATTTGTTAATTAAAGTGATGCCTTGACCTTTTTATTTGTTTTTTGGAGGGTAAATAAGAAATTTTCCACTTCATTAGGCCCCAACTCAAGGGAGGTACACTCTATCCCTTATTTTCACTTTACTTGACCTTATGTGCCTTTATGTGACTTTTTGTGCTTAATTGCATGCCTTTTGAATGTTTTGTTTATTTATTTATTTTTTTATTTGTTTTAATTTTGTATATTTATTTGAGTTCAATTTTTGATAATTTGAAAGGCACTTGAATGCCAAGTTGTAATAGTTAGGGGGTTCGAGATCTGTATTTAGATAGCATATGTAATAGTTAGGTATTTATTTTATTTATTTATTTTATTTTATTTCTTCCCCCTTAGATTGTAGTTAGGACCCAAGTGTAATAGTTAGGGCTTTATTTGCTTTATTTGTTTTGTGTGCCTTGCATGCCTATGTGTTACGTGTTTATCGCTTTCCTAGAATCTGGCATCTAGATACCATGCTTATTTGCTACGTGTTTATGTGAATTTATGTGTTTATTTGCTTTTTATTAGTTTTACATGATTAGTTAGTTATAAATGAACGCATGACGTCACCACACTAGTCCAACGCTAGTTTTGACCCCTTTTCCCGATTCCACATTAGTCCAACGCTAGGTGTGGCCTTTTGTTTCGACTTTCCTACTAGTCCAACGCTAGCGAGGACTCATAGACATGGGCTAGTCCAACGTTAGATCCTTAGGACCCCGTCGCGCGTTAGATCATGTTTGTGTGACAAATCACTTCATCTCATGCATTTTTTTTTCACTTTTTAGGGTTTTTACCATTTGGCATGAACTTTTCCACTATATGTATGTCCCTTATCCATATTTCCCCTATATGTATATTCTTTACCCCTTTGTATGAAAACAAGACATTAGACTTGCATTTCATTTAAGTATTAGAACTAGGTTAGATCATTTGCTTGCTTAGATAGGAAATAACCCCTTGAGTATGGGATATGGACGAGTTTGGCTTTGTAGCCTTAGCACGCTCGTATTCCCTCTACGAAAGGAAAAAGTGAGTCACGAACATTAGTTTCCCGTACCCGTTATGATGCATCCTTTTAGGTCATGTATATTTGTACATTATTATTTTTCTTTTCTTTTCTTAGAGTCTCATATTTTTGCACAATTCGTGACTTCTTCGAAAGTTTACTTTTGGGCGTCGCAATTAATGCGATTTGCATCAAATAACTTCGAAGAGACATTCTGACCTCGATAATTAGGTCTAGGTTTGCATTCATATAGTACGTCCAAATGTGATAAATTCTTAGGTTAAATTAAGAAAATTTTTGACTAAATGAAAACTAGCCTTGGCTAGGTTGAGAGGGTGCCTTGATTTTTATCCTTGCCTTCCCTCTCTTCAAATGTGACTCCCGAATCTTTTTCTCTGATTTTCGTAGACTTAGGAGTCGTTTAAAAAGGGTTTTCCATAATTTTATTTTAAAAGTTCATTTTAGGTGACTTGGTACACCTTAACTCTATACCAAAGTGGCGACTCCTATTTTTTTATTCAAAAACCCTTTTTAAACTATAATTTGGGCCAAAAATCGTCGCACTTTCAAACCCCATTCTAGGCCCAATTTCTTTATTTTTCAAAAACACATTTTCAATCAAAACCAAACCAAAAATTCATTTCTTAAAACTCCTTATTTTCTTATTTTCAAAAATGGGGCGCGACAGCTGGCGACTCCACTGGGGATTTAGAGAGTCCGAGCATCCGATTTAGTCTATTTTTTTTTCTAACCTTCTTATATATCACATTTGGAGGTGTTAGGTTGCATTCTTCTTTTCCTTTTTTCTTTTTCTTTTTCTCTTTTTAGGGTTTTTTGCATCTATCACGCGCGTAATCACTCCTCGCACACTATGTATGTGATGAACAGATGGTTTATTTATTTATTTGCTTATTACTTATACCGCACTTGCATTGTTGGGTGGGGGGATAGTTACCCTAGAACCGTCGCCGCATTTGATGGTATTATAATCCCTCCCCTCGATCGAAAGCACCTCATACGTGCATGCATAATTTTTACCCTATTTTTTCTTTTTCGTGAGCGTTTCCCACACTTCCCTGTAGATTAGGATCGATTGCATTAGGTAGGCGATGAGTGTGCACTGCACCCATAGCGATGCCTAAGGGATCACTCGAGCCACCGACCAAGTCCTTGGGATTGATACCCTTCGCCATTTTGTCTGAAGGCTTGGGAGCCTGAAGCCTGATCGAGTCTAGATACATTAGTAAACCAAACCTCATGCATCCATGATAGAAATTACCTAGGTTAGAGTCAACCTTATCCAACTAGGAACATTAGGACGAGGGGAGGGATTCCACCCCTCTTTCCTTATTTTTTTTATTATTATTGCTTTTGTATCATTTATTTGCCACAACGTGTTATGTGGTTGAATTAATATTTCCTGTGTTTCTTGTCTTTTGCATTCACAAAACGTTAGGAAATAAGAGATCTGGCATGATACTCTTTTAGAACCAACCCTTTTAGATAGGTTATTGCACGTT
>JACYVW010000199.1:0-62436 GCA_023065735.1 Coffea humblotiana
ACGAAAAATGTATTTTCAATAATTATATATGTGAATTGTGTGCAAATAATTTGATATATATAGATATATATGTATGTATGTATGTATATGTAAGTTATGGTTGCATGGTCCAACAGAAGGGTAGACGCTACCTATTGACTATTGAGCGATTTATCGCTTAACCCATATTTTTATCACTTTTGCAGATTTTGAAGAGTATGAGTTGGTTTACATTGAAAACCCTAAGGATGATTTTTATTAGCCCTAAGTCGATAGAAATTAGCAGTCTAGCTGCTTTTGACTATTAGTCTTATTTAATGTTTTCCACGTCGTTTCGTCTAGAAAATAAATGTACGAATTTATTGGATACTCGTAGACTACCTCCCATTTGAGATTTGTATCGCACTATATTTAGTTATTCTATTCAGTACTTTCTAAGTTTTATTCTAATTCAATGTGGTCTTGTATTCTTGAGTAGGACTTGAGGATACTGCGGATGTCGCGTAATTGACACGTGCGGGTTAGGGATGTGACATCTTTCCTACTAAAGCAAATTTTTTTTTTAAAAATATGGCAGTTTGCTCTAAATTTATCTTCAAATCATACTTACAGTATTTTTTTTTACAAGCAGTTCATGAATTTTACATTTATTCATGATATTTTGACATACTTGTTTTAGTCATTTGGGGTGAAAATGTAAGGAAAGCTAAGTTTTGGGATGAAATGGTGGCATTTTTTATATGCACAGGACCAAATTCATTGTTTTAAAAACTAGGAGGCTAATAAACCGTGCTACGCGCAGTTTTATGCTTATTATAGTGCCCCTTGATTATGTGCGATTATGTTAATATTTTGTTATTAAATAGTAAGGAAATATTTTGAAGATTAATTAGCATGAAAGATTAATATTTTTTTAATATGTGAGATTGGGCACTATTTTTTGTATTTGTATATATTGTGTTGATTCAGTGTATTGCATAGAAGGCTATAGACTATAGTAATTGTGGTCAGATTGGTTTTCTACTGATTGGAGTTCCAATTGTGAGAATTTTTAGCCGATACATTAGGCAAATTTATTTATAGAATATTGGTTAATTGCTGTTGTAAAAAGAAAGGGCAATACAAATTAGTCTTTTGTGGTTGATTATTTACTTTAGCATATGAGGATGTTTGCGTATTATAGATTGCTGCAAAAATTTCTTCAGTTGAATTTTCCTTAGTGGTACTATTTTCAAAATTTCTTCAATATGTGTTTAACAGAAGCATGAAAGGAGCAAAAGAATTCTGTGTTTAATAAAATTGTCTGGAAAAAAATGATTCTTGTATTGTTCATCTAACTAAGCAAATAAAAAGGGAAATGTTGTCTAAAATTAAATATAAACATTATCTAAATGTGTTCATTCCAACAAATAATTTTGTCTATAAACAATTATTGAACAAAAAATGAATAAATTAGAGTTCAGTTAATGACATAAAAAATAAATTAGTTTACAATCAATGTATGACTAAAAAAAAGGCAAAATTAATTTCACCTAACCTAAAAAAACTTCCCAATATACAGCTGTGTAAGTCCACAGAGAAGTTGAAAGAGAACAAATAAAATGGAAACAAACCTGAAAAACAGAGAAGTTGGAGCACGAGAAACAAGACAGAGCTAAGAAAAGGAGAAAAGAGGAAGAAAAAAAGCAGAAGTATGCAAGTCAAATGGAGCGAAAGTATTTCTTTGTCTTTGAAGTAGGTAATGAAAACCAGAACTAAAGCGTGCCTTGCCATCGTCACCATTGTAAGGAGGACGACGAAAAATTACTCCAAACGTTTCTTGCCACTTTGTCTATTAGTATTAATTTCTTTAATTTCTGTGGGCAATTGGATTTAAATCTGAATAATAAAGAATTTTATTCAAAAAATATAGTAATAGTCTATAATGTATTGCAAAAGGAGGTTTATAAAGAATTCTTTGCTATAATATTTGTTTATTCATGTAACTTAATATTAGAGCTTTTTTTCTTCATTTCCTCCATTACCCGATTGCTAGTGTTTATTTATTTATTGTGTAAGTGGGAGGGTACGAATCTGAAACCTCTCACTTATATTCCTTTCCCCAAAATCGTTTGACCCATCCCTCCTCCCACGGTGTTTATTCTGTTTAGTGTAGAGTTAGTAGGCAATTGCAGATTTTAAAATTTAATCAAGTTTATGGCCTTAGGTTAGAAGATTGAGACAACTCTAATAATCCGGCATAGAAAATCCTTCCAAAATAACAATGGAAAGGAGCCCAAATTAAGCATCCTAATAGTCACTTAAATTCAATTACCATAAACAATTTCAGCATCACCTTTTTATACTTTCTATCATTTGACATTTCAGGAAACACGTGAGAGTTTAAATGGGGGTTGATATACTTGAATTTTCTGAATAATGGTGAGAAAATAGTGATAGATTCGAGAGATTTAAACAAATAGTTTAAATCATTTTAAAATACATTGAATAGTTGGGAAATGTCTATAATTCTCAAAATGACAATTTTATAACTACCCGGTATTTTTCAATTAAAAACTGGATTTTTTTTTTGCGTTAGGAATGATTTTAATAAATTCAAATCAAAATATGGAACTCTAGGCTGAGAATCATTTCTATAATCACAACATTCATACAAAACTATAAATCCATTGATCCATTGACACAAAAGCTATAATCCAAGTCAACAATCTCAGTTAACTTTCATCATCTTCATAGAATAATTTCTTGAGCAGGGCAGCAGCAAAATTTACTGACCCATAAAATGGCAAGCTTGTAACTTTTGCTCCTATTCCTTGACATGCTTACCTATGTTGAGGATATATAGAGCTTTAAACTTTTTCATGGGGCAACAACTGGAGTCATCTCTGTTTCTTGAGATGGATTCTTCTGATCATTTTCTCTTCCTTCGATTTGTTTTTCTTAATGTCGCCATAGAAATACGAAATAAATCCCCAAAGAGAAAGGAAAAGAGCAACCCCCTTTTCTGCTTGGAATTTTTCGTTGAAGAAAATGACACCTAAGATTTCTATGACTGGAAGCAAAACGGCTATCATAATGCCAGATACCAATGATGAAGAACAAAAGATGACTCCAATGGCACCCAAGAAGAAGCATTGCGAAACAATGGCACCAGAAACAAGCACAATGTAGTATTTCATTTCTCCAAGTTCATATGCTCTTGCCTCCCTAGAATGGCCTGAAAATTGTTACAGCATTCATATTAGCAAGGTCCAGTTTTAGAAATAAATTGAATAGGGCTGAGTTCAAATTGACCAACCAAAAAAAAAGAACAAAAAAGCATAAGGAGATTAGGTGTTTGTAAAACATTTGAGATTGCAAAGGGCCAAAACGGTAAGGCTTTGTAACACAAACAGTATCATTTTGGCAAATTTGCTTTTGTAAGCAAAACTGATATTGATGCATATGAAATTCACAAATTAAAAGTTTATCACAATTTGAAGTCAAATAGTAAAACTATTTGTGGTATAATTATTTTTTTGTATATTATTTGCAGGTTAGTTTCTAGTAGTATTGAACTGTAATTTTCAATGTTTGTGGTTAATATGTTAATTGTAATTACTCCCATATTACTGGTAATCTTATAAGATAAAAAAGAAACAAAAAAGGTACATAGCGAACAATAAATAAACAATAAGAGGAACAACAAAGAAGAGGAAACAAATATAATAAAAAAATGGTAAGAGATTAAGAACACAGAGGAAGCCAAATATAAATAAACAATAACCTATAAATTAATAGCTTCATAAGACTTGTATGTTTCTGCTTCGTCAATTGGATGGTTGTTTTTCCTTTATATACATGTGCCTTCTGATACTAAATTCATTAGCGTTTTTGCATACAAAGAAAACTTGGTGTAGATTTCTAACCGATGAATGCAATATTCCTAATATTTGGAGAAACTGACATGTTAAAGATGTACAAATAGACTAAGCAGCAGATCGACAACACACATAACAACATACACATTTCAAGGACAACAATATTAGCCTCTCCAACATTTCTTTAGTAACCTTTCTAATGATCAATGTTGTGTACATGTATTCCCCATAAAATGGTTTGTTTGCAAAAACCCGAAAGTGGGCTATAAGAATTAACACTCTTAAATTGCCTTTTTATCACTATGTTTGAAGTGGTTTTCCTTTTGGTTTCCTTTGCATTTCTTTTGGTGTGAAGTGGTTCAAATTGCTTTTTTTTTTTTTGGTGTCAATTGAGTACAAAATGAGTATAACTGGAGTCTCTATCTCTTGGACTTGAAGATATCACTTGTTTTATTTTATGGGGGCCAACAGTAGGAAGGTATTTGATAAAATTAGGGGAAAAGCCAGTTTCTCTAATTAATATGTGGAGGCTATCCTGTTTCGATATGCCTATCAATTCAATCATATTCAAGTGTACTTTGAAAATGGACTCAAGAAACTAAAAATTATTAGAAAATTGGCTTAATTTCTTTTAAACGGGTTCCTTATTTTGTATGTCCTTGTTTTGTATGGAAGTAACTGGTTTCTTAATTATTTTAGTTATTTGAAATAGTAGTCAAGAAATTTCCTATTTATATAAGTATAGGAATTAGGGGTTATTTCCTATTTTATATAGGTTTAGGAATTAGTAATTATTTCTTATTATTACTTAGGTGTTGGCCAAATAATGTAACTTATGAATTGGTATGTATTGGCATTCTACAAAGTGATATACAAAGGACAATATGTAACCTTATATATTAGTGAGAGAGTATTCTTAAGAGATGAGAGAAATTATACTAGGGTTGAGTTTGGATTTAAGTTGTATTATTGTATGAATTTTATTCTCTCATAATAAAGAACAAGTGTTTTTTCTGTGGACATAAGATCAATGATGGAGTCGAACCATATTAAATTTTGTATGTCAATTTATCTTTTATACTGGTAATTTATTTGTCATTAAATTATTGTATGCTAATAGTTACTTATTCTGCGCTTAGATTCAACAAAAATTAGTGCAATCTTGTATTCTATATCAATTTAGATATGTATACCCTAGGCATTGTTTAGGTGGAGGTTTGTGCCAGTGAAAGTGAGGCCTAGATTTTTTTTTTCATTTTTTTTCCTTTGAAGATTCGATAGCCGTTATTGTTGAAATATATTAGGTACTGGTAAACGTAACATCAGATTGTGAAAATTAAACTTATAGTCAAGCTATTGAGCCCTTTCATGTCTTGATTTAGAATAATTTTTCATAAACATTTAGTTCTCATAATTTTTGTTCCTTCTTTCGGCTTCTTCCATCCCTTTCGTATTGCAATAATAACAATAATAACAACAACAACAACAGCAGCAGCAACAACAACCCAACAAGAATAGCATTTAGTACACCTACTAATAAGAGGTGAAAGTGATTTAAAATTTGTGGACGGAGTTTTTCCAGACGATGCTTACTAAAATATAACACACCATCGCATTTAACAGTACATTATGTGTAAATTATAAGTGAAACATTGTTAATGACACTCTATACCTTCAATTTTTTTTGAAAAAAAGAAAGCACATAAAGAAAATAGAGAGACATTAACAAAAAAAAGTGGACTGTCAATAATATTTCACTTCTAAGCAAATCTGTACGTGGTGTGAAAAATTGTGTCCGCCAAGTAAATTGTATCCACATTTAAAAACTCCAACTAATGACATATTTAAATTTTAATCTGTAAATTAAATAAAAACAAAAAATAAATTTGACAGATTGTCACTGAGAATTGTCCCATTCCCAGGTCCCAGAATAAGAGTTGTATGGATTCTCGACATCTCAGACGCAGTTTTCCACATTAATTACGTGACACGAGATTTCAATTCCGATTCGCTCATACAGATGATATTAAATACCAAAGAGAGAGAGGCCACTTATTTTTGCTGTGATTAAACTTAATCTTGTACCTAACTCCATTTGCCATTTCGCTTTTCTGATATCGAACGGTCTCTGTCTTCAAAGTTGACAATGCAATGATTAAGTACTAAGTACGTAACTCACCCTTAATGTTATGCTTATCTCAGATCTTAAGTTGAAAAGCTAAGGCTGCCTTTGAGTTGCATTTTTGAACAATAATTAGGAAAAAATTATTTTAAAAATATTCTATATGATAAAAAAATAGTTAGAGTGCATCAAAGAATCTCTTAAAAATAATTTTGCAAAATAGCGAGATGGCGAAATATCGGATGCAGAGCAGGTACGGTTGTGTTAGGTGTGATTTTATACTATCGTTATATTTGTTACATATGTTGGTGTACATTTATATTATGTGATTATACATGTAAACTCACTTTTTCTCTTTGTCAAGTTTATTTGTGTACAACAAATTTTACAAATTATACAATAGTTTGTGAACGTTTAGTGTACATCATGTCAAGAAATACAACAACCGGATTCAATTGTACCAAATCACAACTTTACCTGTCCCATGTCTTCTATTTCGATTATGAATATTTATCTGTTTTTCTGTTTTTCTTTTGTGCTGTGGTATGGGTTTCTAATAAAAGAAATGATATCCCATTGAAACTTTTTAATTTTCTTTTCCAAGAAGTCCTTCCAACATGTTTGGAAAATGGAAATGAACCTAGAAATGAAGTCTATTATTTTGGTATTTCCATTGTCTCTTCTCGTTTTCAAATCTAATATAGTTTTGGTCAATTTACATTTATTTTTCTAGTACTTGCCTAGTGGACAGTTATTAAATATCTAATTTAAACCCAATTTTGTATCTAACTTAAGGTTCATAATAGTTTAATAATTGAAAGCTCTCTTAACAGATTCCGATTAAATATCATTAGCTAAACCCAATTTGCATAGGGCTTATCAAATCTCAAATTTGACAATCTGCTGCTTCCTCCAGCACACCATGTGACAAAACTTTATTAGTTTATTATATGTAGCATCAAATTATAGAAATTTAATTTGCTTCTATTTTCATTTTGGAACTTTTAGAAATTTGAATTTTTTTCTTTTTTCATTTCTGCCCTATTTTTAACATTGTAATGACTTTTAAAGTGTGAATCTTATTTTGAAAAGTATAAATTACTTTTTCATCTCCCTGTAGTTTGGTGTTTTATAACATGACACTCCTAGAGTTTAAAAATCTATATATAACTTGCTCATGATTTGGGTTAAAGTATCATTTTTAGTTTTCTCATTAAAATTAATGGTTAATTGTAAAAAGTCCAAGTTAAACTAATAATTGACAAAATTTACCCTTTCATTACTTCTTTTTTTTTCCCTCCAAACTTAAAAAAGAAGAAATTAAAATAAAAAATAGAGATCTGTAGTCAAAAAGAGATTTGATATTTTTGTTTCTTATTATTTATTATTTTCCTTCCATCTTTTTGTATTTGGAGAAAATTAAAATTATATAACCCAAAGTATAGGTTTTCAAAATCATCTCTTCTCTTCTACAATAAAAAGAGAGAGAGAGAAAGAAAAGGAAAAAAGAAAAGAGTAGTGAAAGGATGAATTTGTCAATTTATTAGATTAACTTTAACTATTTAATATTGACTATTAATTTTAACGAAAAACTAACTGGAATACTTTAATCCAAATCATGGGAGTTATGTTGTAAAGAAACAAAACAGAAGGTGGTAAAAGGTAATTTATCCTTTGAAAAATAAAAAATATGATAGAACCAACCAATAATAATTGCAAGCAAAGGTGTCCAATTATACTTTTATAATATCTTCACAGTCCAAGAACAGACAAACCTGAAAGTCCTTGTTTATGAGCATCCCAACGGTGCAGAAAACAGTGGCGAAGAAACACATAATCAGCTGAATTTCCAGCACCAAAGAATACGTAATCGCCTGCTTCGCCTTCATATACATCAGCTCCACCATTGGCAAGATCAACCCGTACAAAGCTGCAGCCGCCAGCGTCATGATGAACCCTAAAACATACAGCTTATTTGACTCTCCCCTTCGGCCGATCACTGCTCGTATGCAAGCCCAAAACGCCCGATCCCACTGTCAACAAGATGACGGCATTGACAGAATAAGCTGTAAACTTCTGTTTAACAAGAAGGAAGGCAAAGAAAGCAACGAAAACAAGCTGTGCAGCAATGATGATTGCGGCGGTTGACACCGGAAGCCGTGCAATCCCGTAGACATACAAGTAGTTGCCTAAGCCGGTGAGGAGGCCGATGACGGCAGTAGCGATGAAAACAGGGTATTTCATTATAATTAGCTTGGAGTCTTCCGCCCGTGGATCAGTTTTCTGGCGGTGAAAATAAGAGATTAGGAGGGGAATGAAATTAATAGGCCATGCTGCTGTCTGTATCCAGCTGGGTAGCCATATTCTTTGCCCTCCTTTGACGAAGTATAGACGGGTAAGAAGAGGGGAACCACAGTTACCTATGGCTAGAATGATACAGTTGATAACAAGCAGGATTTTTCTCATGGTGTTGTTGTTGGCTTGAGCTTGCAGGATCTTTATCTAAAGTTCTTGAGGTTTTTGTTTCTATTGTTTTGGATTTGAAAATGGCAAAAGTTGACAGCAATAAAAATTTTATGTCACTTTTGACTGGTGACTATTATTTTAAGACACAAAAGTATAAAAAAAATGGAGAAACATGATACTAATAACAGGATGGAAGGAGTAATTTATAGGTTGATTAGTGATGCAATGGAATCATAAAATAATGAGTGCTTTCTATCTTAGACAAAATCGTTGAAGGATCTTCATCATGGTTTGACTGAAAGGCTGTATTTTGTCATCGTGGGTGCCACTTCAGGAATTTTTTTTTTTTGAGAGCAATCATAATTTCATTACGATAGAATTTTTTTCTTTTTATTTTTTAAAATAAAAGAGTTTGAATTCAGAATCTTTTACTTATAATCTCTAATACCATACCATCCAGTGCGATAGAGCACCACGTTTACAAAGCCTTTTGTACACAAAAGTGTAGCAGCATTTGCCATGTCATGAGTGGCTGCTATCTCTTGCCTTCTAACTTTGACAAATCCTACATGCCTAAACCAAGATGATAATTGAAGAATGTCCTGGAGGATTGCTCTGATATGGATAGAGGCCTTATCTAAATCGTGCAACTGATAATAAAGACTTCACAGTTTGTCTTGATCGCAACAGAAGGGGGATTATGTCTTTGCACCATCAAGATTTAGAACTTCGAATGGCGTGAACTTTAGAACAGCAGATAAAGCCTGGCTTATTTTAAAAATCAAGAATTTTCTTAAATGAAATCGGCAGGAAATTTTTTTTTATATACCAAAGTATGCGGAGATGACATTTTTTATTGGTCTCCGGTAGAAACAAGTACCGTCTGATAGGCCGTGGAAAGTTGTAATCATAGGATTACAAAATCAGCGGTGTGATAAAGCCCAAGAAATGTTTTGTTTGTAGGGTTTTTTTTTTTTTTGGGTGTCTTAAGGGTACCAAATAAGATGTGGATCTTGTGTTATTTTCTCTTCAAAAGTGTAATTTTTTATCTTTTTGTGGAAGTGTTCTTATTCTGGAGTGGGAGGTAATTTTAAAGGTTTGATAATTGGTCCACCGTTTTTTTTTTAATACGCTTATATGGTTTCCTAAGGGCACCAAATTAAAAAAGGACCTTGTTTAGTATGGTAATTTCCATCTCTTCCGAAAAGTAAAATGTGAATTTGAAGTGTTGTTTAATTTGGACTTTGATTATCCATCAATGATATGGACATGCAACTATTAGCCCACTACAACAATAGGTAAAAGTATGAAAATAAATCAATCCATATATAGTGACTGTCATTTAAAAAACAAGATTCTGTTAGAATGATTCTGTTTGGCAGTGTTTTAAAATAGTTTTAGGTTTGTTTGGCACCCCTATTTTAGGGGTGTTTTATAAAGATAATTTTGGTAAAACACCGCTTGTGTAAAAATCTAAAAACGCTCGCATATTTTGAAAAACACCAAGAAAATGCATTAAATAGGATATGGGCTGCAGAGGTTGCCATTGGGGGTGGCATGTGTTGGGGTCCGGGGGGAGGATGATAGGGAGAAACACTTCGAGAAAGTCCACAAAAGAACTCAATATGTAAGTCAGGAACCTAACTCTGATCCAAAAGTTTAAACTATTAGGTCTTGGGCCTTTATTTACATATTAATCGCTCTTTCTCCATCTCTTGGGCTAAATGTGGGGCATGACACTTTACTTATGAACCTAACAAATCTCCCTCTTCATGAGTAATCCCTCACATTAAACCCAAATTTATAAGTTCTTTTTGGAGTCCACTTTAATACTCAATACAATCGCACTTTATCATCTAAGATCACCTCTTCATCCAAACATGGACCCATTTTTCTTCAACATTCAAATTGCATTCTAGACCCCTGCCAACTGCCAACCCTTGACTCCTTGGTTTAACACTAACCGGATCCCTAGAAGAATTTTCACCATCAAGAAGAGAATTTTCACTGGTCCAATTCTTAGAAGAATCCACTTGTCCATGAGTATCCCAGTCTCACAATCTGAAACTCTGATATCAATTTGATATGGGGAAACACCTTGAGAGAGTCCACCAAAGAGCCCAATACCCTTTACTCATGAATCTAACAAATCTTTCCCTTCATGAGTAACCCCTTACATTAAACCCAAATTTACAAGCTTTTCTTCGAGCCTACTTTAATACTCAATATAATCGCACCTTATCATCTAAGGTCACCTCTTCACTCAAACGTGTACACACTTTTCTTCAACATTCAAACTGCATTTTGGACCCTTGCCAACTGCCAACTCTTGATTCCTTGGTTTAACACTAACCGGATCCCTAGAAGAATTTTCACCGGTCCAACTCTTAGAAGAATCCACTTACCGATGAGTAACCTAATCTCGTAATTTGAAACTCTGATACTAATTTGATATGGAGAAACACCTTAAGAGAGTTCACCAAAGAGTCCAATATGTAAGTCAGGAACTCAACTCTAACCCAAAAGTTTAAGTTATTAGGTTTTGAGTCCTTACTTACATATTAACTGCTCTTTCTCTATCTCTTGGATCAATGTGGGACATGACCCTTTACTCATAAATCTACTAGAAGAAGAGGGAGTGTTCTGAAAAATAGGATGTTTTGGGTGGTTTGCATAAATGCCAACATTTTTTGAAAAATAACAATAATAAAATTTTAAATAAACACCCAAAAATAATATTATTGAAATGGATCCAAATTTAAACACTACTGAAAACAGTGTATTTAACTTAAAAGGAAAAGGCAGGTGAACATGTTTAAAATGTTTGACAAACATATTTGTTAAAACTTACCATCAAACACACACTCTAGAATACCATCGACTTGTAGTATAAAAATGAACAAGAATAAAGTATAACTGAGGGGAAATTTGTACACGACTCAATCTAATAGGCTTTTTCCAATTCACGTCAAAAAGGACGAAGGAGAAAAGTAAGCATCGGCGAGATAGTTAGGAGTGCAATTCTGAATTCTAAAGGGGTGCTTCCCATCGCTATCTTCACAGCCAACTTTTGAAAGTGCAAAAGGACAAAATAACTGCGTTGTCTCGTCGTGAATCACATACTTCTTTTGATTGGTTTATGTTGCTTGTCGTATTAGGAAACATGTCACTTAATATTACTCCTCTGTTCCATCAAATTTGTTGTTTTTGAGCTCAATTTTGAAAGTGTAGAAAGGACAGGATAACTACGTTGTCTATTGGTGAATTATATGTTTCCTTTGATTGGTTAATGCTGCTTGTCATATTAGGAAACATGGCATTTAGTATTACTCTCTTCATTCCATAAAATTTATCATTTTTGAGAGAACGTGCAATTTATGTGTAGTGGTGTTAGTAGTAAAGATAATTTTTACTTTCCTCTCATAGCCTTAGTGGTTAGTCATCTTTTGTTTATGTATCGATAATTATGAGAAATAAGTAGTAGGCTATAAAAAGGAAAAAGATAAAATTTCATTAAAAAGGTAAGTTGACATTTCTAAGATAACAATTAATTTGGGACAGGAAAAAGTGACAAACATGACAAATTTTACGCATGGAGGGAGTAATGATTTGTACAAAGCACCCACCTCAATTAGATTGATTAATTATGTTTGTGAATGAACAAGATATGTGTGTGTATATTAATTTTGTATATATTGACAATGTATATATTATTACTATTAGATGTATGATAACTAATCTCAATTTGAATTTGAAATTCAAAATTTGTAGGTATATCATGCATTCAATTGTGATATTGTATACTCTATGAGTGTATATAAAATTAATAATATACATACAGACATACATACATACATACATATACATATACATATCCATATACATACATATATACATATACATATACATATCCATATACATACATATATATATATATATATATATATATATAAAAGCTTTTACTCTTTCAGAAGACTCCAAATGGTATGTTCTTGAATTGAAAAGATCAAAGTTTTAGTATGTTCTTGAAGTCCCCACCCTTATTTCTACAATATGATGCGGATTCTTTTTTCTAATTACCATGAAGTCCAAGTTATTAAAAAAAAGAAATAAACAACATCTACCAAATATAGCCCATTCTTAAACATCCATCCAAATTTTCCCAAAAACCCTAACTCAAAAAGGAAAAAAAAAAAACACTGTTCCAGCTAGAACCAGGTAGTCTTACATCTTGAGGATGCTCTTCTTTTTCTACTGTAACTAGCTTTTCAAATTTTCTTTTCAACTTTCAAACTCTCGAATCTTCAGTCCGTCGGCTGTTCCTCAGTCCGTCGAAGGTTTCAGTATAATTTTCACCCGAAGAGGATATATATTACTCGAAGTTGAGTACATGGACTAGAGTATCGTAAATGGGTGTGGTGTTACTAGTTCTTCAGATATTCTTCTATTTTATAATTTGAATTCTGGACTCCTATCATTTTTTATTTTATCTCATTATGTTTTTTGTCAATCTCACTATGTTATTTAGTTTTTGGAGTTGTTTTGATATATATATATATATATATATATGTACGTATGTATGCATGTAAAATCACACATAATGTTTGGATCCTAGGTTGAAAATCAGAAGGCGGTCAAGTTTTTTTAGAAGTTTTCTTTGATAAACAAAATACGTCATTGGGCGACTATTGACAATAGTAGAGGTATTCATTTTTTTTTAATCATTTTACTTCTCTCCACACCCTTCTGATCCCTAAATGTCCCCTGAACCTGACAACGGGGAGCGAAGGTATTCTTTTAGGAAGTATCTCCTGTTCTCACACTAGTCGATCGTCGATGATCTCTCTCTCCTCTGCCACTAGTTGCCTGGTTCCATCTTCTTCTTCTCTAACTTGTCTGCTCCCTACATCTCGAAGACCCACTCCCCGATTCTCCAATACTCAACCTCGGGGTAAGATCGATGAACTGAGTGCGGATTGATTCTTCAATTACTTGCCAGATTGTACCAGATTTCTGTGACATATTAATGTACCATTCGAAAGCTAATCAAGTCAGAATACGCAATGTGAACCCTTTGCACTTGTTCTCTACGCTCGATTGATCATAATTCGTCAAGAAATTTTGTGAAGTCGGGCACACAAAACAGGTTAGGAAAGGATGATCCTCATGGATATGTACAAGATATAGCCACTAAAAGATGTATGCCCTAAAATCAATTACATGGTGCTGCCTTTAGGATGTTATTTGATAAATGCATTTGGGCTATATCTATCATTAGCGTGTGCATGTGTGTATATAAGTGTGTGCAATTATTTATATGGTAAGTCCATAGTATTAGAGTATATGTTCTCAAGAGCTAGGAATATGAGATCTATACTCTTGATACTTTATTCTAAAATGTTCCTAATAAGAGGATTATTAAAATTTTGTGTTTATTTTTTATTGGTGATTATTATTCGAAGACACCAAAATTTAAAAAAAATGGAGCAACTTGATACTAATAACAGGATGGAAAGAGTAACTTTAAGGTGAATTAGTGAAGCAATGGAATCACAAAATAATGGATGCTTTCTATCTTAGCTAGGCAGAATCGTTGAAGAACTTCATCATAGTTTGAATAAGAGGCTGTATTTTGTCATTGTGGGTGCCACTTCTAGACTTAGAGCTTCATTTGGGGTGAACTTTAGAACTGCAGATAAGGCCTGGCTTATTTTAAAAACCAGATTTTTCTTGATTGAAAATTTGGCAGGAATACTTTAGACCAAAGGACTGTTGTATTGAACTGTTGTAGCATTTATTATTGAACTGTTGTAGAAAAACTTACCATCCGGTAGGACATGGGCAGTTGCAATCATTGGAGTAGAAAATCAACGGTCTACAAAGTTTGAAATGTTTTGTTGCATGGCTTTGTCTGGTGTTATTTTCTCTTTGAACGTGAAATTTTTTTTTTGTTTTTGGTATGAAAGCGTTCCAATTCAGAGGTTCTAGCATGAGGAGGGGGAAGAGATGGCTAAGTTGGGTCGTAAAGTGAAAAAGATTATAAGTATGAGCATTTGGGTTCAAAAACTCGCACTTAAAAAACAAATTCAGAGGTCAGTCAGTAGCAAAACTAGAAAAATTTAGTTTGAGGGAGTGAAATATATACACATCTATAATTTGGAGTCGATGTAAAATTTTTTTGAAAAGTTCCAAGGAACAAATAGCTTAATTATATAGGAAATTTTAAAAATCCTCAAACTTTTAAGAGGAAAGAACATGACTTTCTAGAACTTGGAGGGGACAAATGGCTTAAATATATATAACAAAAAATTTAAAAAATTTTCAAAATCTTTACAAAGGACAAAGTATGAATTTCTAGAATTTGGGGACAGTAGCCCCCCGCCCCCCACCCCTTGCTCCCTCTTTTTTCCGCCCTTGGTTTGGTGGTAACTTCAAAGGTTTAATCTATTGATTCTATTCATCTTTTATTTTTTTTTTTTGGTGGTGTCCTAAGAACACCAAATTACATACAAAAGAAAACCTCGTTTTACATGGGAATTTCCATTTCTTTCCTAATGTAAATGTGAATTTGAATTTATGTTAATTTGGACGTTGGTTATCCATCGGTCACATTTGAAGTTTTGTTAATTTGGACTTCTGTTATCCATCAGTTCTGTAAGCATGTAATTGTGAGGGGTACCTACTGTTGACTACTACAACAGTACTGTTGGGTTTGATTCTTGACTGCTACTACAAGAATTGGTAACTGTAGGAATTGAAGATAAATCAATCCATTTTCCTGGTCCGCATTTAAAAAAACCAGATTTTGTTTGGATGGTTCTATTTGGTCGTGTTTTAAATGGTCTGTTTAGCACCCCCCCCCCCCCCCCCCCTTTCTTTTATAATGTTTTCGAAAGACAATTTTGGTAAAAATACCATCTAAAATAATAACTCAATTTCTTCTCTCTCTAAAATTTATTTTTTCTTCGTCCTCTCTAGGACTCCTTTAGTCAAAATCTCCTTCATTTCTTCCATAGAAGAGAGACTAGACGATTTTGGCCTTTTCTTATGGGAGGAAGCTCTCTTTCCTTTGACTAGTTTTATGTTTGCTTGTTGGATTAGGAAGCATGCCACTTAGTATTAATGATTTGTCTGTGTATATATGTATGCGTCTATGTGTATATATATATATAAAAGAAACTCTTTTCGAAGACTCCGATTGTTAGTCACTGATTTCTTATGCTCATGAATAAACAAGAGTTGAAAAGATCAAAGTTTGAGTATGTTCTTGAAGCCCCCACCATCATTTCAACAGTATGATGCGGATTCTTTTTCCGATTGCCATGAAGTACAAGTTACAGTCAAAAAAGGAAAAATAACATCTACCAAATATAGCCCATTCTTTATAATATCCATTCAATTTTTTTCCAAAAACCATAATTCAAAAAAGACAAACACTAGTCCGGCTAGAACCAGTTAGTCTTACATCTTGAGGATGCTCTTCTTTTTTCTACTACTAGGAGGGCTGTGCTACGCACGGTTTTGCAAATATTATAGTGCTCACGATTATGTGTAATTATATTAAGAATTGGATTTGGATGTACACGTGTATGTTTGTTTTTCCGGATTAACTAGTAGGAGAATATTTTGGAGGTTTAAAAATAGTATTGTTTATTGGGGAAATAATTTCAATTTATATCGGATATATATAGTGAATATGGTGTGTTTGAATTAACAAGCATTTAAATTACATAGGAGTAGATTTCTAATATAGTATTTGGTAAAGAATGATCAAAATAGTGAATCACACACTAGAGAAATGCCATGGATAGAAACATTTTGACTAAAAAAAAGTGAAAAAAAGAAGAATTGTGGAAAAATCCATTGATATTTAAAAGAATTGTGTTTAATTAAATAGGAGTTGGAATGTGTGTGATCATGATGACCATTGTACTTAGGAAGCAGTTAGCATGAAGTGGCAGCTCCTAAAAGAAGAAGCAGGTATAATAAGATGCAATGTTCTACAGAAGAAAGACTTGCTCCAAACAAAAATGACATTGACACCCTTCTTTAATATTTTCTCCACTTAAAAAAGCTCAAAAAGATAATTCACAGGTAATAATAATTTATTCAAACTAAATAATTTAATAGTGAAAGCTTTATTTTTTAAAATTTATAATAATAACCATCATACTATTTTTAATGAAAAATAAAAAAAATAATTTACTAAATTAAAAATGAAAATGAAAGCACATTCAATGAAAATGATATAAAACATAAATTATTTAATTTTGAAAGGAAAATATTAATTCTTTACATAAAAAAACAAACTAATTGTTTGTACGAAGTAATTTAATCAGAAGGATAAACTTTTTATGGAAACAATAACACCTCATTTAATAATTAGAATAATATAAATTACACCCAAAACAAACTAATTGTCTGTACCAAATAAATTAATCATAACGATCAGCATTTTATGCAAATAATCATAGGACATTTAATAATATAATAAGAATAATATAAATGACAACTTCATTTTTTGTAACATAGACATTAATTCCTTCTACAATAGAATATAATTTAATGATGAGCATAAACATTTATTCAAAACTTTACTGATCAAAGGACAATAGATAGGGATAATTCCTTGTAATAGGTAATTTAATGAAAAGGATAAATACATTTACTAACGACATTTAATAATAATGAAAACACAAATACGATATAATTAATGAGAAGCATAAATATTTATTCAAATCTTTATGAAAGAAATGAGAAATATGTCCTAGACAGAAATCAATTTTTTGCAGTAGATAATTTAACGAAAATGATAAACATTTATTGAAGGCTTTTAATAACAAACGACACAGAGCATTAAAATACAAGACAAGATTGGACAACCAAAAAATAAGGATACAAAAGCCATTTTGAAATGAGTTAATACATTTTCTTGAGCCAAGAGACAACCACTACCATCATTTCTTGCATTTAATAACTTGTACTCGACACACAAATGTATTAGACACAAACCCAGCACACACATCCACTAAAAATTGTAGTCCTCTATTGACAGCAGCCCATCATATGATTATCATTTCCCCCAAAAGAAAAAAAAAAGAGGAAAAAAGCCTCAGACTTGTGCCTCTCTTTCTCTCAACCAAAACCAACACTAACGTGGGAACTAGGCATAGTAGCGAGACGATGAAAATTAGCTCCACATTGCCTTAGCCACTTTTTCTATTAGTTAGATAACTAGCTTTTTCAAATTTTTTTCAACTTTCAATCTCCTGAAATCCTCCGTGGCTGTCCTTTAGTCCATCGAAGATTTCAGTAGAATGTTTACACAAATAGGAGATTACTTAACCCAAGTTGAGTATTTGGACTAGAGTATGGTTAATGAGTGTTTAGATATTCACTTTTTTTTTAACCCTTCCACTCTTCTTCACGCCCTTCTAACCTTCAACTGCCCTGAATTTGGCAACAGGGAGCAGAGGTATTCTTTACTAATTATCTCCCGTTCTCAAGCCAGTCCTCTCATTTGCGATCTCTTTTTCTCCATCTCTTGCTAGTTGCATGTTCCGCCTTCTTCTTCCCTTGTAGTCCGTTTCCTTACATCCAGATGCTTCACTTTTTTCAATTTTTCAATACTCAACTTCGGGTAAGATCGACAAAACTTCCTGTGGATTAATTCTTCAATTTCTTGCCAGTTTGTACCAGGTTACTTTGGCAGCAAAATGTACAACTCGAAAGCTAATCAAGTCAGAATATGCAATGTGAACCTTTGCACATGTTATCTATGGTCAATTGATCATCATTCCTCGAGAATTTTGCGAGACCGAGCACACGAAACATGTACTAATAACAGCATGGAAGGATCTTTGACTGACTCTAGTATCTTCGACTTGCCATACTTAATTTAATACTATGGACTTACCATATAAATAATTACACACACGATAATGATAAATATAGTCCAAATGCATTTACCCAATGATAAGAGGATTATTAAAATTTTGTGCTTATTTTTTATTGGTGACTATTATATTTAGACACTAAAAATTAAAAAATTGGTGAAACATGATACTAACAACAGCATGCAAGAGTGATTTCTAGGTGAAATAGTCATGCAATGGAATCATAAAATAATGGATGCTTTCTATCTTAAGACAGAATCGTTGATTTCCTTCAAAAAAAAAAAAAGGGAACAGAATCGTTGAAGGATCGTCATCATGGTTCCACTGAAAGGCTGGATTTTGTCATTGTGGGTGCCACTTCTAGATTTAGACCTTCATTTGGGATGAACTTTAGAACTGCAGATAAGGCCTGGCTTATTTTCAAAACTAGACTTTTCTTGATTGAAATTTGGCAGGAATATTTTATACCAAAGAAGGCGGAAACAGCAGTTATTGTCGGACTCTGGTAGAAACAAGTAGCATCTGGTAGGCCATGGATAGTTGCAATCATGGGACGAGAAAATCAACTGTCTACCTTAGAGATAAAGTCCGAGGAATCTTTTATGTGTTGGGTTTATCTGGTTTCATTCTTTTCTCTGAACGTGTAGTTTTTTTTTCTTTTTTTTTGGGTGAAAAGTGTTCCAGTTCAGAGGTAGGTGGTAACTTCAAAGGTTTAATCTATTGATTCTATTGATAATTTTTTTTGTGCTTGTATAGTGTTCTAAAAGCACCAACTTATAAAAATCTTGTTTAATGTGGAAATTTCCATTTCTTTCCTAAAGTAAATGTGAATATGGATTTACGTTAATCTGGAAGTTGGTTATCCATCAATCAAATAAGCCTGAAACTATGAGGATATCTACTACGTCACGTTTGAAGTTATGTTAATTCGGACTTTCGTTATCCATCACTTATGGAAGCATGCGTAACTGTGGGGGTACCCACGGTTGACTGCTAGAACAGAACCGTTGAGTTTGATTCTTGATTACTACCAGAGTAACTGTAGGAAGATAAATCGATCCATTGTCGTCATCTGCGTTTGAAAATACCGGCTCCATTTGGATTTACAGTTCCTGCAAACTATTTCTGTTTGTGGGATTTATAGTAATAAATTTTAAAAATAATTTCAAAAATACTAGAAATAAAAATAAATAAAATAAACCCTAAATTTCTTTCTTTTTCCACACAATACTACCGCTCACCACTATCGACAGCCATCGCCAACTGCCACCTTCCCCTCCCCTCTTTTTTTTACCACCCCCGTCGTTCGACTAGTGGTCGCCAAGGAAAGGGGAAGGGGGAAGGGGGAAAGGTAAGGAGGAGGTGGGAGAGAGTGGATGAGGAGAGAGAGGGAAAGATAGAGAGAAGGAAAAAAAAAATAAGAGAGAGTGGTTGCCGGTGGTGGTTGCCTAGTGGGTAGTGGTGGTGAATGGTAGGAAATTTTTAACAAATTTATAAAAAATTATGCAAAAATTTTAAATTCTAAAAAATTCCAAAAATGCAACTTCAAAAACACTACATCCAAATGAACTGTTACAATAAAAATTTTCGCACACATCGCTTCGGTAAAGTTTTCTAAAACACATAATCCATACGAAACTTTGTTTGGATTGTTCTACTTGGTTGTGTTGTTAAACGTTCTGTACAGCACCCCATTTTTAGGAGTGTTTTTAAAAGACAATTTTCATAATATACCATCTAAAATAAGAACTTAGATTCTTTTGAGTTTTTTTTTAGTTTTATTGTTTAGATAAATTCTCTCCTAACATTTTCTAGCAAGAGATTCTTCTCTTTTAAGTTATCCTATTAAGAGTTTCTTCTCTTTTAGACCATTTAATGAGAGGTTTAGTTTCTTCTAAGGTATACTCTTGCGAGAGTTTTTCAAATTTTTGTTATTTTTCAGTGAAATCTAATATTTTATAGATCTAGTGTCTCGTATTTGCAATTTCTTTCATTTATTGTCAAATATAAATTTCTCTTTGGACTTGAGTCAATTTTTAATAATATCCGACTGCTAGAAGACATACATAACTTTACTAGCTATAATGATTCATCAAGATGTAACATACGTTAGAGCATAAATGTTATCTTTATTTTAACAAATTTATAAATGTTATCTTTATGTTCTTGAATGAACACGAGTTGAAAAATATAGAAGAAGCATTTACACTTTTAGAAAACTCCAAATGGTAGTCACAGACTGCTTATGTTCTTGAATGAACAAGAGATGAAAATATTGAAGAAACTTTGACACTTTTAGAAGACTCAGACGAGTAGTTACTGAATTTATCTTTGGGATAATTTCAGAAACCTCCCATGAGATTTCTGACAATTTCATTGAGCTCCCCTGAAGTTTGAAAAATTACACCTACCTCCCTTGATTTGTCAATTTTAGTAACAAAACCTTAAAATAATATTGACTTGGTCAAATTTTTAAATGAATATCCAAAATGCCCTTGTGTAATGAGTTTTAATTTATTTCCCTATACAATTATAAGATTATCTAATATAATTGTAAGGAAAAGGTGCCAAAATTTTTTCATGCCCATATCTACTATTTGAGAAATAACTATAATAATAATTTTATTACTATAATAGAATACTTTTAATGGTATTTTATTATGGATTTAGATTTATAAGATAGAAAAGAAAATGTTGAAATAATTCATGTAGAGTTATAAATTTTTTGAGTAGTGGCATTATCATAATTTTGTAGTAGTTTTGGACCATATCTTATTGTTAATTTTAATACCAAAAAATAGAAAACAAAGATCAGCAAAAACATTGGATTACATATAAGTTAACTTATAAAAAAAATCACTAGTTCGACATTTGATAACAATAAAAACTAGAGATAATATTGGTAGTTCTACAGTTTATTGGCAAAAAATAGAAAAAAGGAATAAGAAGGAAAAAGAGTGAAAAAATAATTTTAAAAGTCATTCTAAGTATAAACATACCAAACAACAGAATTTCATTAAAATATTTAAGGGCAGTATTGTCATTTTAAATGACAAGGGAAGTATGTGTAATTTTTAAAGTCTCGAGGGAGCTCAATGAAATTGTTAAAACCTCAAGGGAGGTTGTCTTGTGATGCTTTATATATGTGTGTGTGTGTGTGTATATATATATATATATATATATATATATATATATATTTGATTTGGAGTCATCTGATTCCATGGAAGCTTATGCTGCCAAATTTGGAGTCCGACTTCTCCAACATTTGCATCTTCAGCGCGTCATCATTGAAGGGGAGGTGCAGCGGATGATTTCGTCCATTCACAAACAGGCTGCAGATTACTCTGACATTCTATTAATATTAATCAAAGACAAAATTGCTGGCCTCAAGATTTTTGAAAGCTGGGAGGCTTCTTGGTTTTTGGAATTGGTTATGAAGTTGCCCATGCATTTAATAAAGAAAATGCTAGTTTAATCCATTCACAGTGTATTATTTTTAGAAAACTTTTTTCAGGTTTGTAATATTCAATATTTGTTCTTCGCATTTGTTTATATCCATGTATGTTTGGTATAATTTTTGTCATTAGTGTAGATTTAATTTAATAAAATGACGATGCCTTTTGTCCAAAAAAAGTAAAGAACAAAAGGATGACTTGTACTATATATTCGCTGTTCATGCGGATTCTTTTCTCTATTACTGTGATGCCCTAAGAAAAATAGGATTACCATCCGCTGAATAGAATCCAATTGGGCAAGTATCAATTGGACATGTAATTTTCTTTGTCTTTGTATAGTTACATATACCTAAGTAATAAAGGGTATGTGAGTTAACATCCGAAATTGGAATCATGACTGGATTTGTTTGGATGGTGAAATTTTTCTAAGAAGCATTGCAATAGATATTGAAATTCAGGTATAGTATATAGCAAAATATATAACTGTTTGTCACAGAAGAAAAACAGCTTGAGCAAACAAAAGAAAATGTAAGACGAATTCTATGCTGCACCGCCTAACTTATCATTATTTCCAATTTTCACTTTAAACTTAAATTTTAGATACTTTGCGCTCTAAGTTTTTATTTTAGTCCTATCTTTACCTTTTCATTAATAGCAGTACTAATCTGCACGTCAATTTCAATTTTGTAGACCTAGCTTATTATTAATTTCCACTTTCCCACCTTAAGTTCTTATTTCCATAAACTCCTTAGTTAATTTGGTTTTAATCTACCATTACAACTTAATTACACGTGCAATACACCTTGATTGGGAACATTGTTTCACTGTCAAATTTATAAAATTATTTTGTAACCTTTATGCTTGTATAATTATTAAGAGGTTGGGAGAGGATTGAATTAGGTGATAAGGTGGGAGGAATTATAAGTCGGAAATCTTGAATTCAAAATTTCCTACTTAAAAAAAAAGAATTTTATATAATTACTTAAAGATCAATTAAACCATATTAAGCTAAAGTGCAAATGTCTAAGTGGACAACGTGGCATAGTCCAAATCAATTGCGTTCAGCATTTGTAAGTGTTGGTTACGCACAATAACTACATGCAATGCATTCAACGTGAAATGGACATTTTTATGAACTAAGTACTTAGAGATTAAGGAAAACTCCGATTTCGAAAAGCACTTTAATCTCAAAACGGACTTCATTGTAAGCCTTAACAGCATTTCAGTGCTAAGTTGATAGGAAAATTATTAGGAGTGCGGGGCTTGGCAACAGTTGGAATTTTTGTGCAATTACGCTGTATGTATTTGTTCACGTAATTTTGTAGATTCATATAACTTTATTGTATGCCTAAATTTGGGTAGTGTGCACCAACTCTATGTACGAAAACAATAGTGTAATTGCTGGTACAACAAATAGTGAAAGAAAATATATTAATTGCACGGAATGCCTTCCATACCTGCTCAAATTTCATTGATATGACATAGGTAAAAAAAAAAAATAGTATTAAGGAAAGAAAAGGAACGAAATGGTATGTAGCTAACAAAAGTTAAGCATCTATACTATATATAAAAAAGGGGTTTTTTGGGTGTAAACAAAAATATGTCATTTTATATATTTCTTAAACTACCTTTGATAACTATCTATTATGGCACTAGCAATATGGCATTTTACGAAGTAATATGTCCTAATTTATTCTATCTTTCAACTTATTTAAGAAATCTTATTTTTTATTTACAACTACCAATTATGGTTATGAATTACTACCAAACGACTATTTTTTATACATTTTGTTTTGATGAATTTTCACATATTTATTGTCAAAATATAAAACCAATTTTCTTGAAAATGATTTCAATAAATATGCTCAAAAATTTTTACAAATGCATTTCTATTAGTTGCACGCACATTAGTGGGTGCCTTGAACACTAGCTTAAGATTAAGTACTTGATTGGCAATACCACCACGTGACTTCTCAATGGAATTTTATTGTTCAAAATTCTTTAGCTAATATTTTGGAGGAATCAAAGGTATACTACTGAAGCTGTATCATGGTCATTATCAGATCTCCTGTTCAACAAGAGATAGATGAGCTTAGGACGTTGTGGTCATATTCTGTTCAAACTCCTCACTGTTTTCGTGAAGCTAATCGGATTTGCATTCAATAAATTTATCCAATATAGGTGGGTGTGATTAAAGCCCCACAGAGAGATTTACCAAGCATTTGCAAATTTACCACGTTTGGTCAGGGCTGACTTCAAATGTAATAGATTAGAGCTTGCCTCTTTTAAATTTTGTAACTCTGTAATTTTTCTTGGAGATTTTGGCGTTGGAGAATTCTGGGTATTCATGGTGTATTGATTTTTTCTTTTAAAGCAGTAATTGGTTCTCAAATTTATGAAAATTTTGAAGATAATGGTTTGATCAACCTCAATTGAAATTTCACCGAAATTGGTGGAGATGATGGAAAAAACTCGATTTGAAGTTCAATGATAAAAGTTAATTAGTGATGTTTCCAGCACTTCTTCGTAGTTGGTAGGAACTTTCCGATGATTTTATCAAGAAGAAAGAAAAAGTGTGAAAAGGAATTAAAGAATTGATTACAAATTCTCAGAAAATTTGTCGTTGTATCTATCTCATTCTTATTTTCACTTTATCTCACTGTAAATTCATCCTATTAGGACTTCCGAATGGTTCGCCAATGGCCACTGGGTAACCATGACAGATGGTACAAAGATAAATGTGTTGTTTACTAAGCCTAGAATGTATGCTGGTAGTATGGCCGGTTGTTATGGAAGCCTAGAATATATGCTAGTAGTATAGCTGGAACAGCTCAAGACTTCCTTTCGTTGATTTAAGTATTTGAACGATTGAGAATGTGGCTATATTTGTGTGAAAGTTGTCTCTCCAAGGGGCAAAAGCATTCAAGATGAACTATATTTGCACACTCAAAAAAGGTTCTTCTAAGCCTTTTGAAATTCTTTAGGCCAAATGACAATTATGCACGGTAGGTAGAACACAAAAATACGAGATTGCAAAAAGCCTTTTGGAATTTGTAAATTTTCTTCCCTTAGTTTATTTTCTGTTTGATATGAATTATGGGTTTACCAGAATGATATTCATGTGCATTCTTTTTTTCTTCCAGGAAGTCAAGAACTCACACACACAGTTAGATTAAACAGGGAGTTACCAAAGAACGGCTCAAAGGACAATCTAAAGGGACTCACAAAGCAACCCGATTCAACCAATATTCACACACACAGTCATGTGCACTCACTAGGACTTTACTAGCGTGTCTATTAGCCTTTCTGCAAACTCGTATTCCGTTTTGGCTATTGTGGATATTTGTCATGATTTGACTTGTGCAATCTCGTTAGGTTTGGTAGTAACATTTTCAACGGAATTGAAGAGAAACTTTATGGGTTTTCCATCACTAATTATAATATATACTTTTTTCTTTGCTTGTCATTTATTTTAATTCCTGCATTCCAATGAAAAGCCTTTGTCCTCTCACCATCTCAAATTTAAGATGCATATAAAAGTGGAGTTTTAAAATAGTTAAAATTCTTTCACCCACTTACTAGTTTATGTATCTCAAATTTGATGGGTTTTTTCAAACTTTGGAAGATGTATACACAAGTGGAGTTTTAAATTAGTTAAAACCCTTTTAGACCAAGCTGCATGCAATTACTCTGATTCATATCTATTTACCAATGTAAATTTTTTTTTAAAAAAAAAAAGGATGTTGAGTTATTGTAGGATCCACGAAAAGAAAAAGATTTTGCCTATTCGAGAAGCAACTTTTAAATGTATCGTGCACACATAATTTTGTACCAGTCTGACCCTAAAATACTTCCTTCCAAGTCTCTTGCAGAGAAATTAATGTTAGACAAAGAGTGTATAACATTAAGGGGTCCCTCAGTCACAGTTCCAATTCTGTTCCAGTTAGAAAGACTCTTAAATCAAACTCAATCCAAAAATTTGTGTTTTGTCATCTCTAAATGATTCTGATTGTTAATTATCGGATGATGATTTTTCCAAAATCTAATTACTTAATTTTAGGTCACTAACTCTCTACATTGTTGTTGGACGATAGTGGGTTAACTCACATCACCTATTTATACCCATTTAAAAACAATTATACATTTGAACTCAATTTTTGGTAGGTGTCAAGCGGATAAATATGAATTTTCTACCCATCTAATAATAATAAAATATCATTATTTATTATCATACCATATGAGGAAAAAAAAAAGAGTAGAGTTTCGAGCGGATGATAAATGGGTAATTGAGTTGACTCATACTTATTTATTAAATGGGTATAAATAAATTGACTTAATTAGACCCAGTATCTAATTATGATCCACTTGAGTCACTTATTTTAACATTTCTAATTATATCTACCACATATAAATAGCTTACAATTATATCCACTGTCTAGTTATTATAATCCATCCGAGTCACCTATTTTGACATTTCTAATTATATCTTCCACATATAAATAGGCTACAAAGCTGAGAATAAAAGAGATAACAGAGTGCAAAAGATTGTTTGACTGTCTTCACTCTAAAAGCGGTGGATAAATGATCATAACGTATAGATGATATAATTGAGTTAGTAAGGATAAGAAAACTCCGATTACCATATGTTTCGAATTCTTCTTTGGAAATTGAAAAGTGAATATTCGAAAGACGTTGAAATGACACTACAGTGTAGTGGCACAGTCAGGGGCGGATTTAAAGGGGGGCACTGGGGGCATGGGCCCCACTGCCCCCTTAAATTCCTATAATACTTCTATAATTTTGACATAATTTTAAAGGTGTCCCCAGAATTTTTTTTAGAAAAAATGTGAAGGAAGGGTCACAAAATTTATATCATTCACTTTCCTCCTCTGGTCCCCATTTTTCCTCCCAATAGGGCCAAGTACCAATTATATCAGTCATTACTTTTGGTCCCCACTCCCCAATTCCATTTACTCCTCTAGTCCCCTATTTCACTTCACAACCCCCGGCTCCTCTTCTTCCACACCCAACTAATTACTCTTTCTTTTTATCACTTCATCCAATCATCATTAATCATTTACTTCCTTTGTCACCACTCCCCAATTTCCCTTTCCTCCTCTAGCTCTCGGTTGTCCCCACTCCCCAATATGTAAACTGTTATCAAAATATGAAAACTCCTAGTGAACAATTGTAAATAGTTTAGTTTGTTTTTGAAATAAAATTATTATTACATTAATAATTTTGAGTTTGTCTTTTTATGTTTTTAATGGAATATACATATCATTTGTACTTGTTGGTGAATTTTTTTTTTTTGCTTAAAAAATTAGAAAAAGAGTAGATAAAAAATTTTAGTGTTATTTTTGCCCCCACTAAGTTTTTTTCTGGCTCCGCCACTGGGCACAGTGTAGTGGCAACAGCCAATGCTATGGATCCCATAGTTAGTGGGAGGATGATTTAAAAATATTTACGTCTATATAGACTAGATGTTGTCGGGGATATTTTAAGAAACTTTACCAGGATGTTCTATGTTAACCATTTTTATTGCAGCATTATATTTGAAAATTTCTTTAAAAAAATTAAATTTTATTAGGGTTTCTTAAATTTTTAGAACAACGAACATCTGATAACATTATAATCTTTTCATTTTAGTTTATGTGATAAATATATCTGTCTTTGTTTGTTTGTGACCACTTCTTTAATGCATAAATTCAATTACTACACTCATATGAAAGCTTTATTTTTTATTCAAATGAACTCTTAAAAATGTCAAACACATATAAGGAAAATATACATGCAAACGGAGAAAAAGAAAATGACCAACTTTAGAAACAGTACAATTGCGTGTGTAATAAACAGTTTTTTATATGCACTGTGGGTGTATGCCAACATAGATAAATGGAGCATGTTGGAGTAGGATCACTTAAATAAATTAAGTGGATTGTAGCTAGCGCACACAAAGAAACTGCATGAACGTTGACACTGATCATGTTGCGACAGTTTTATGCTAAATGTTAATTTGTAAAACAAAGGAGCCCCCAATTAAGAAGTGGTAAATTACTACTTTACGTGTGTATACCTTCTTTCTTCTGCCAAAATTTGTATGTTCAATTTTTTTTTTTATGTTTGTGTTTATGATGGTTGTCAACTCTCAAATTTCTTTAAAGTTTACGATTAGAAATGGTTGCAAACGCAAGTGTTTTTTCTATCTAGTTAAAGAATTACTTACGAGCAACAATTTGTTGGTACTCGACCAAAATAAATCATATAAGTAATAATAATTTCTCTAATAAAATTTAACAAAAAAATTAACAAAAATTTCATACCTAAATATTGCATTAAAAAATGCAAATAAGTTAATTTGACGTGGGTTGAGAGGAGAGTACACAAACCATTTCTGATCTTCAAATTCATCATCTTAAATTTGACAGCTACTAAGAAGTCGGGTAGGGTTGAGGTGTGTAGAACGCTTTCTTTAATACAATACACACCCTTATGGTATTTTTTTAACCGATACAAAAGATTTAGCGTGTCGCTTTCAGGATACAACAACCCAACTCTATAGTTGTTGCGTTCCTTTAATATGCACAACCAAGGGAAGTAGAACCTTCCCAATATCTTATTTTGCCCAAAGAAAAACAGAATGAGGGAGAAAGAAATGAGTGTAGGGAAAATAGTATTTAGACTAATCTTTTGTTGAGAGAAGTGTATTAGAAATTCTCCAATTCTCCAAAGAATATCACTATTTATAGGCTACAAAAACCTTTAGAACAAAGGTTGAAAGTCCAAGTTCAATGTATACTAATTTTTTTCATATTAAATTGTAGTTAATTGGTAGAATTTGTAACCTAAAAAATGATTCATATTTGAATGGCTTATAATGACTCAATGATTCTTCACTTGACAAGTAATTCATTTGTAACTCCTATTCAAATAATTGTATAATAACTCCATTCAAAATGTAGTGTAACTCCCAACATTATAATTCCCATAACTCCCAAATAAATTATTATAACTCCTTGTAAAGATTTGGTCAAGGAAAAATTAAGATTTTATTAAAATACACCAACATTCCCCTACTTATTTTAATAAAATCTGAAAGAGATAAAAAAAATTGGACAAAGTGAGAACATCATGCATAATGAAAGTGGCATTGCCTTGAAACCTTCATTTAGTGTTTCCATAATCCTCATATTAGAGTCAAAGTGGACTAAAGTTTTGAAACTAAAACTACTTTAAAATATGTAAGATTGTGTACACACATGATATTCAAGATATTAATTAACAAGTTTCTTAAGCTAGCACATTACAGCCTTGTGATTTATCTCAGATTCATGAGTGCTTCAGAGAATTAGCCAAATTCTCATAGGAAGCGGTCTTTACTTCCACACTTATATAGGTAAGTCTATCAAGAATACCCCTATGACTATGGCATCTCCCCTATAAAGGGCTATCGAACTTATTAAAAGATTTATATCAAATTTTAACCTTTTCTTCATCATAGAATCACGATCATGCTTTAAACCATGGGAAGGGATTTATAATATATGCATGCTTTTCACCCAAACCATTCTATGATACGTTTGTCCCTGACCTAGTTTTTGGGATCTCCAGTCCCTAGGTAGTTGTATCATCATAAATGGTTCCAATTTAAAAATTTTTAGGCTCAAGTCCCATTACCCTTGATGTTTGAAAATTTTGTTCTCTAGTTAGAGTTTTTGTTAATAGATCAGCGAGATTTTCTTTTGATCTCATATGGTCTATATTTATAGCACCATCACATAAATATGATCTCATTGACACTCAGTCAAATTATTTCATCAAGTAGCACAATAATGTAATGATAAAATCAATATTTTGTGAGAATATTTCTGATAAGAGTATATTTTACGTGTTTTTAGTATATTTTATTAGTTAGTTTTGGTGTGTTTTATCTACCTTTATAGCTAATTAAGTAGGATTCTAGTGAAAATAAGCATTTTGTGGTTTAAGTATAAAAATTGCATTTCTATGGATTTTAATGGTGAAAACTTCATGTTTTGTAGGTTTAATGATTCAATCATCAAAGGGAGTGAATTGAGAACATATTTGGATGAATATTGATGATTTAAAGTAGTTTAAAGAAGACATAAAGTGCAAGAGAGGAAATGCAATCAAGAACAAAAGAGGAAAAGTTGTGCAGCTTTGACACATTGTGGTTTTTCAGCAATATCTTGAGCTACAATGATCGGATTAAGGTGATTCTTAAACCATTTTGAATTTAAGAGATAGATCTACATTTGGTATGAAGATATCGAAATCCAATTCAGTCGTTTTCATAGTCAAAAAGTCAAAATACAGAAGTGCAACTCTGGTGTCGAAAGCTGAAATAGAGTTCTGACCAGTTGAGGGTATTTTGGTCCTTCTCGGTCCACAGAGCTCTAAATTGGATAATTCTTGAAGCATTGGAAAGCTAACTAAAAGAGCTATGACTTTCGTGTTTTATACAAGAGCTAGTTCAGTCTCTATCATTGAGAAAATAGTAGTTGAAATGGTGTCAAATTCACAAAAGTGAAAATGCGACTTCATGAATACGTGGCTTGAAGTCGCGTATTCTAAGGTCGCGTATTCTCTTCTGTTTTCTACAACTTGCTCATCAACTTGCCCTACTTTTACATAACTTTTCCAGCTTAATTCTAGCTGTATCTGATCAAGAAAAGGTTGGAAAGTTGGAAAGACAACTTATGAGAGTTTCAAGAGTAAAAATAACAACTAAAAACAACTCATTTGGCTCTTGAATCCTCTATAAACAGAGGTCTTTGGAGAACATTTTAACAACTTTTGGAAGGCCAGAGAAACTCAAAAAAAAAATGTAGTTTTCACTAGAATTTCCTTAATTCATTAGTTAGAGTAGTAACTATAGTTAGTGTAGTTTTTCCTTTTTGTATTTGTAGTTAGATTTGGATGAAGATTTGAAGTGCAAAGATGGAGAATTAGAGCTCATGTGACAATGGTGACTTCTCTCTGACGGGATTTTTCTATACGTACAAGTTAAAATAAATCCGAAATACACCCGTTTCACTGCAAGTATACAGGTCAACTAGTAGTTTAGGGTATATATCGGGTCGATCCCACGAGGAAGAGTGAACAATTACCGGTGTTACTAAAACTTCTCTATTATTTAGACTAACAATGAATTATAAGAAATTAAATCTACTGAACTTATGCAAAATAACAAATGTAAGCTCCTTAGGTTATGGTATTCCTCACTACTCATGCAAGTGCTATATTTGGATCATTGAAAACTACTATCTAGGCTAGCTATGGTGTAATTTCCTCATGCATATGAAACCTACTTTCGTAGTGAATCAATTATATTCATAACTAATCCATACCTATTCTCATGGTTATGAAATTAGTTACAAGTTCATTTCTTCTATGAAATTACATGAAATTAATCACCAAAACCACATAGGTGCACCTTTACTCTCGTGAGTGTACTCCCTATGTTTAGCACTTCTTGAACTAATGTTAAATCTCAACTTTTCATTGCAGAAATAACACCTTAGATAATCACAATTAATGGTACCAGATTAATCATGATTTCAAGAGCAAAAGTGTTAAATAACTTGCTCAAATCATAGCAATCAAATAGCCAAATAATACACACCAACAATCATAGAAAGTTCAACCAAACCCAAGGCAAAAACTTTAAAGACACATAATAAACACAAAATCCAGAACTTGCATATTAACAAAACTTGGAATCCAATACAAAAGATAAAGAGTTAGAGAAGAGATAACCCTTGTCACATGAGCTTCAACTCCTCCTTCTTCATCTCCATCTTCATCTTAATCTAGCCAATATTCAAGAAATGAATGAACTAACTAGCTAAACTATCCTATACTAACACACAGAAAAAATGGAAGAACTACATCTCTGCACTCTCCAAGCTTCCTCCGTATGTCTCCTCTAAGAACAATGGAAGAGCTACATTTTTGCAGTCCAAAGCTCTCTCCCGTATGTCTCCTCTAGTTCTGAAAATGTTCTTCAAGGCTTCTTTTTATAGAGGAATTCAATCTTATGGTGAGTTGTTAAAGTTGTTGTAATTGCTTCTTGGAATCACCAAAAGATGTTTCTTGACTTCTCCATGTTTGCAGGCTCAGTTTCAGCCGGATTTCTTGCAGATCAATTGGTCAAAAAGCTTGTATGAATAAAGCACAAATTGCAGAGCCAGTCACGGAGCCGACAGTAGCGATCCGAGGGCTAGATCCGAGGTCGGATCTATCAAATTACCCCTCGGATCACATTTTTCATCATTTTTATTTTCACTGTTCATTGGGATCCGAGGCCTGCTACAGTGGATCCGAGCTCGGATCCTATGGCCTCGGATCCTCCTATCCAGAAGATCAGACGAGTGCTCGGATCACAATGGATCCAGGCTCGGATGTACTTGCTCTGTTTTTGGTCCAACTTCAACTGATATTTGCCTGATGTTAGAGGCTGAACTAGCTCTTGACCAAAACATAAAACCTGTAGCCCTTTGCGTTAGCTTTCCAATGCATCAAGAATCACCTCATTTGGATCTGTGTAGGCTGAGAAATGACCGAAATACCCTTGACTGCTCACTGCCCTGTTTCAGCTTCAACCAATAGAAATTGCTACTGTAATTCGGCATTTTGACCTGGAAAACCTTCAAACTGGATTCAGATGTCTTCACCAAAGTTGTAGATCTATCTCTTATCTTAAAATTGGTTTAAGAATCATCTCAATCCGATCACTGTAGCTCAAGTTATAGCCGAAATACGAAAATGTGTCAAAACTGTAAAAAATGCACAAAATCCAAATAAAAAGTGATAAAAACCTCATTTAATCACTTAAAAGCATTTTTCACCAATTATAGCCAAAATGATTCATTTTCTTCCAATAATATAACCAAAGTGACTAAGAATAACATAAAATATCATTCAATTATTACGTAAATTAGTCACTTGTCAAATTCCCCCACACTTAAATCATTGCTTGTCCTCAAGCAATTCACACATAATCAACTACAATGATTCAAGAGGGGAAACAATATATGCACTTTTGTCAAATTTAATTCCTCAAGACTTGGAAAATAATCATTATACAATTGTTCAATTTGCACTAAATACTCATAATATCAAGTAAAGGAAAGATAATTATACCCTAATTTTAACAAGTTGAACTTAATCTCTCACCCTAACTTAATTTCACAAATAAGCAAATCATATAGTCGTTTTATAGCATTCCTCCTCCTATAATCATCTTTTTCTCAAAATTTTACAACTAAGAGGGACTTATTCACACTTCAAATTTTTTTTTTTTTTACTTAAATAGTGAAAATGCCTTTTTACGCGAAAATCGACACTTTTAGGTGAAGATCCCCGGTTACTCAACATTTCACTTATTTAAATTGCTATGCATACTCTTAATTCAAGTACCTTTTTACGCGAAAATCGACATTTATAGATGCCAACCCCCGGTTACTCGGTACAAGAATCATTGGAGTAGAAGAAAAACTCTTATTCTCTTTTTTTTTCTTTTCTTTTCTTCTTTTTTTTTCTTTTTTAAAAATAAAGAACAATAAATAGATATTCCCTCTTAGAAAATATGTAAGAATAATCAAAAGAGGAGTATAACCTTTATTGACTATATCAATCACTTACTTGGAAAATTAAGTAAAGAGAAGAAATCTCATTAAACATGTAAAATTATAAGCATAATTTTCCTCACTTTACCAGATATACTTTCTAAAATGCAAAAATTCTAATTGCATAATAACCATTTCCAAGTTAAATGAGGATTAAATCTTCTAAAATACACATAAAGTTTCAACAATTGGAAGAATTAAACACTTAAGGTTGGAACAAATTAGCCCTTTTTTGAATGAAAATGTAAAAATTTGAAGAACTTTTGGGCCATAGTGAAATATTGGAAAAGATTTTTGAAAAATTTTTACAGAGTTTCTCCTTATAAATGGATGAAAACTCCCTGCCAACAAATCCAATTTCAAGAAAATTATCCACATGACAATATTTTCAAGCACAATTCCAACATTTCTAAACATTTAAATCCACAAAATATCATCACATAGCATTAAGAAGCAAGTTCAAATATTTCCTCCCCCACACTTAATCTTCACATTGTCCTCAATGTGAGAAAAGGAAAATAAATAAAGAGTGAAGAAAATACTGCCCATTTGAACTTGCGCAATCCAAATCCATGGCCAAGTGATGAATTTCCAACCTTATTTAGGAAAGAATGGAGAGTTTAATTATTGCACCCTGAAAAAAAAACAAAATCAATACAAATCAACTTCTTAAAAATAAAAGGTTGCAATTAACAAAAACATGCAATTCAAGGAAAAAAGAAAAATGATCGAGCATGTGAAACCATACAATGTTCAAGGGATAAAAACATGAAATGAGCTAATCTTTGCTAATCAAGTATATGCATGAATATCCAAAGCAAAAGAAAGCTAATTTCACAAATAAGTCCATCATCATGAACAAAGTAAGTTCCATTTATACATTTTGTCATCAATGATCAAGTCTCCTCAAGTACAAAATGAAGGAGGAAGAGAGGGAAGAATAAGGAAAAATGATCCGAGCCTTCGTTTTTGAAAGTATCCGAGGTCGTTTTTGAAAGGATCCGAGGTCGTTTTTGAAAGGATCCGAGCTCGGATCATTATGAGTGAGCTCGGATCAAAAACTCAAATTTTCTCTGATTGCAGAAGTAGATCCGAGGGCTCGGATCCATTGATTCTGCACTTATTGCAGAAGTTTCTGCAATTTTCAGTTTGACCCCAATTTGAAACACACTCTCCAATTCGTGCTCTACAATGAAATTTTTAACAATTCAACACTTCACGCACATAGAAAGTGACTTAAACATGAATCTCAACACCTCAAAACAAATCAAAAACATGTAGAATGCAAATTGAGGGTTGAGGTTCTTGGATCAAATAGTCCCCTTGACACTTGCAATACACATAATGGTGTTCAAAAAATCAAAAGAGTGCAATAGGTCATAAACACATTTAAACACTTGAATGCACTTCAACTTCATGCAAATGACTAACTTAACCTCATATCATGAAATTAAGCATTGTAAACTCAAAACTAAAGGTTAAGCTTCCCTTTTTCATATCGGTCTCCACTCCTTATAAACTCTTTTGCACTTGGAATGATTCACATGATTTCTTGTCATTGCTACCTATAAAACACACAAAAACACTTGTTTAAACAACTTAAAAGCTATTAAAAACAAGAAATCATTGGGTTGCCTCCCAACAAGCGCTTCTTTATAGTCATTAGCTTGACTATATAACCTCATTATCAAGGAGGTTTAGTTAACGAATAATCCACCATTTTTGGACGTGGTGGATCATTAAATGGTGACTTTATAGCAAAAGCCACATGGTCTAATGATGTGAGAAATGAAAGTGACTTACCTATCCCAAGTGTTTCATAAATATTACCTTGAATATGCACCACTTGAGAATTCACCAAAGGAAATGCCATGAGAGTATCTTGGGCAGTAATACCCTTAGAACCTATACTTTCAATGCACTCCTCAAGAGGGGTGAAAAATGAGTCCTTAAAACTCACCTCTTGAGGCTCACAGTTAGTTCCAAAGATATTATCATGTGAAATGGATATTTGCTCATTAAAACACACTTGAGATTCATCATTTTCATCAAAATGCAACCCATTTTCACATACAACATTTCCACCATTCATGCTAGGATCATTTTGCAAATTATTAGAAGAAATAACTTCACATAATACATTCAATTGCTCATGTATTCTACCAAAGTGAGAAGCTAACTCATCTATTCTTTCCTCAATCCTAACAAAACGGTCAGAAGTTGCATTTGCTAGCTTTTCTATAGCTAACTCCCAAGATGGCTTAGAATCATTAGCTAACCTTTCTATTGCCAACTCCCAAGATGGTTTAGATTCATTTTGGACACATTCAGGTTGGTAATCGGAAAAATATGAAGAATCACTATAAGTACATTGATTATCCCAACCAGTAGCACAAGAATTGCTCCAATTAACACCATATTGATCAAAACAAAGATTGTAATGATTTAATTCATTATAGTAATCCACATTTTGTGCTTGTCTACATGTATTAGTAGCATGATAACCTCCACACAAGTCACAAATCACAAGATCAGAATTAAAATCATTAACATTCCTCCCTTGCTCAATTTCATGCATAATTGTGTCCATTTGAACTTGTAACATCATAACATCAAATTTAGCCTTTAAGCACCTTAAACCATCTTCAAAAGACATACATTCAGTAAATTCTTGGTTACCTCTGTTGAAGGAGCTTTGCACTTGGTAACCATCCATTGCCAATCTTCCACTTCTCAAGCATTGTCCTCCAAATTGACCTATCCTCCTCATTACCTAAAATTGCTTTTAAACAACTTAAGAGCAAAATTAGTAAGAAGAATAGGTGATAAAACACATACACACATAAAACACAAAAATAACAGAAAATAACATTCACACTATAACTAATAAAATGTCTAAACTAATAAAGTTGCTTTTCACACCGATATTGCCAAATCTTCCCCGGCAACGGCGCCAAAAACTTGACGGGATTTTTCTATACGTACAAGTTAAAATAAATCCGAAATACACCCGTTTCACTGCAAGTATACAGGTCAACTAGTAGTTTAGGGTATATATCGGGTCGATCCCACGAGGAAGAGTGAACAATTACCGGTGTTACTAAAACTTCTCTATTATTTAGACTAACAATGAATTATAAGAAATTAAATCTACTGAACTTATGCAAAATAACAAATGTAAGCTCCTTAGGTTATGGTATTCCTCACTACTCATGCAAGTGCTATATTTGGATCATTGAAAACTACTATCTAGGCTAGCTATGGTGTAATTTCCTCATGCATATGAAACCTACTTTCGTAGTGAATCAATATATTCATAACTAATCCATACCTATTCTCATGGTTATGAAATTAGTTACAAGTTCATTTCTTCTATGAAATTACATGAAATTAATCACCAAAATCACATAGGTGCACCTCTACTCTCGTGAGTGTACTCCCTATGTTTAGCACTTCTTGAACTAATGTTAAATCTCAACTTTTCATTGCAGAAATAACACCTTAGATAATCACAATTAATGGTACCAGATTAATCATGATTTCAAGAGCAAAAGTGTTAAATAACTTGCTCAAATCATAGCAATCAAATAGCCAAATAATACACACCAACAATCATAGAAAGTTCAACCAACCCAAGGCAAAAACTTTAAAGACACATAATAAACACAAAATCCAGAACTTGCATATTAACAAAACTTGGAATCCAATACAAAAGATAAAGAGTTAGAGAAGAGATAACCCTTGTCACATGAGCTTCAACTCCTCCTTCTTCATCTCCATCTTCATCCTAATCTAGCCAATATTCAAGAAATGAATGAACTAACTAGCTAAACTATCCTATACTAACACACAGAAAAAATGGAAGAACTACATCTCTGCACTCTCCAAGCTTCCTCCGTATGTCTCCTCTAAGAACAATGGAAGAGCTACATTTTTGCAGCTCCAAAGCTCTCTCCCGTATGTCTCCTCTAGTTCTGAAAATGTTCTTCAAGGCTTCTTTTTATAGAGGAATTCAATCTTATGGTGAGTTGTTAAAGTTGTTGTAATTGCTTCTTGGAATCACCAAAAGATGTTTCTTGACTTCTCCATGTTTGCAGGCTCAGTTTCAGCCGGATTTCTTGCAGATCAATTGGTCAAAAAGCTTGTATGAATAAAGCACAAATTGCAGAGCCAGTCACGGAGCCGACAGTAGCGATCCGAGGGCTAGATCCGAGGTCGGATCTATCAAATTACCCCTCGGATCACATTTTTCATCATTTTTATTTTCACTGTTCATTGGGATCCGAGGCCTGCTACAGTGGATCCGAGCTCGGATCCTATGGCCTCGGATCCTCCTATCCAGAAGATCAGACGAGTGCTCGGATCACAATGGATCCAGGCTCGGATGTACTTGCTCTGTTTTTGGTCCAACTTCAACTGATATTTGCCTGATGTTAGAGGCTGAACTAGCTCTTGACCAAAACATAAAACCTGTAGCCCTTTGCGTTAGCTTTCCAATGCATCAAGAATCACCTCATTTGGATCTGTGTAGGCTGAGAAATGACCGAAATACCCTTGACTGCTCACTGCCCTGTTTCAGCTTCAACCAATAGAAATTGCTACTGTAATTCGGCATTTTGACCTGGAAAACCTTCAAACTGGATTCAGATGTCTTCACCAAAGTTGTAGATCTATCTCTTATCTTAAAATTGGTTTAAGAATCATCTCAATCCGATCACTGTAGCTCAAGTTATAGCCGAAATACGAAAATGTGTCAAAACTGTAAAAAATGCACAAAATCCAAATAAAAAGTGATAAAAACCTCATTTAATCACTTAAAAGCATTTTTCACCAATTATAGCCAAAATGATTCATTTTCTTCCAATAATATAACCAAAGTACTAAGAATAACATAAATATCATTCAATTATTACGTAAATTAGTCACTTGTCACTCTCCTATCACTTTCTCTTTGTATTTGATTTCAGTTTAACTATAATATAAGTTTGGATCTTGTTTTCATATTTGGTTAAAGTTTATGTCTAGAGTTATGGATGAACTTTCTATATCTTGTTTGTGATATTTACTTGGTTATTTGATAATATTATTTTGAGCAAGTTATTTATCACTTTTGCTTTTCTAATCATGATTTCTTTTAAACCGGCCATTAATTGTGATTATTTAAAGGTGTTAATTTTGCAATGAGAATTTGAATTTAACACTAGTTCAAGGAAGTAATAAACCTAGGGAGTTCACTCACGAGAGTAGAGGAGCACCTATGTGGCTTTAATGACTTGTTTCATTTAATTTCATAGAAGAAACGAACTTGTAGTTAATTTCATAACTACGAGAATAGGTATGACTTAATTACAAGTATAGTTGATTCACTACAAGAGTAGGTTTCATATACATTAGAAAATTACGCCATGACTAGTCAAGATAATAGCATTCACTTAACCGGTAATATCATTTGCAAGATTAGTAAGGAATTCCATATCTCTAGGAGTTTTTTAGTGTTATTTTTATTACTTTTACTTCATATTTATAGTGTAAATTTAATTTCTTGTACTTGTGATAGTCTAAATAATAAAGGAGTTCGAAAATCACCGGTAATTTAAATCTTCTCTGTGGATTCGACCCTTAATACCCCATACTCGCTCACGGCCTGCATACTTGCAGAAAAATCACGTGTGGGGTATTTAGGACTTTATAAATATAAAATTTGACTGTGGATGAGCTAATTGTTATATGTACACCCCGCATTCGTCAATTTCTCAGATAATTTAGCAATTATATTCACTTCAACTGAAGGCCCAATATTTTCATTTTTTTTTCATTTTAGTAGCCAGTAGTCTCTCTAGAAATCATCAACATAGATGACCATTAGTTTACTACTAGGAACACTTTATTTCTCAATAATACTCAATTTCATCTAGTAGGCCAATGCTCTATTAAACCTACTAGGAACCATTTTTGCCATCTCTACGAAATTTTCATAGAGCTTCTTTTTCCAAGAATATGAAATACTTATGTCAAGTATCTTCACATTATATTCACACTTTTGATTGTATATCCCATCTACACAAACTCAAAGAAAAGAATTAAGAAATCCAAAAACATGATACTCAATATCATTTAATATTGCACTTAATTGCAACTTTAAAATTCATACCCATTAATTGCAATCATAACCTGGTATCACATAAGATTCGTATAAATATTTTTTTCAAAATATAGATCCATGTATTTACTTGAGTATCTTCAAGTAATTAATTCTAATTCTTTGCATTATTTTTTAGCAAAGAAAATAGCCCCACTATTTCTATATATATATTATATATATTTTATCAATCTCATAAGAATCACCAAACATAGATTGAGGTCTATGAGTCGTAACATGACTTTCAAAAATTACAAAGTATATCAAATAAAATACCCCATGATATCAGATATACACTAAGCTGATAGATTTTGAAAAAACACAAATGTTTGTCATTGTGGCTAACAAATTCTACAAGCACGGTCATTCATAGTATGCATTATGACCTGCATCTTTTGAAGCTATCACAATTCCAGAAAAATGTATTCCACTCAAACTAATTCAATATAGATGGGATGACCATAGCTTCCTGACTCCCTATAATTCTTTGACAATCAATCACATATATATCCACAAAACAATATAATCTTCATTTTTTAAAATCACACATATTCATTAGCTTATCAAACACCACAAGTAATAGCAAAATTCTTTTAACACATGTTAAAGAATTTATGGTGCTGCTTTGAAATTCAACTTCACACAAGATATTACACAAATTCTTATTGTATACGCAGTGAATGGAGTATACATTTATTAGAGTTCATATATTCAAGTAGATAACTCAATCAATCATGCCCATCATTTTGAGAAGGATGGAGTAAAATTTGCATACTAGCATAACTTGAGAGCATGAAATATGGACATTACACAATTAGTATGAATTTTTTTTATCAAGTCAAGGATAATAATATGATCATATCACACAAACCAAATTTATCTATGTTAATTTGGTTATACATAAACTCTTCAATAGAATCAAGTCATCAAGTTTGCTTACCCGTTTGCCCATTGAAAGGAAATAAGAATTCATTTTTTACTTGTTAAAAAGGCACCTTTGAAATTTCTTCCAAAATGTATGATTGCAACTTTGTTTAGTGTTGTAGCAAGTTGTAGCTGTTCAGCAATTTGAACTCCCTTGATCTGTTTCTTTGATGCCATATTTTCCTACACATCCTTCCAAATTTTTTTGGCAATAGGATAAGAAATTTCATAAAAATTATGAACTTCACTAGAAAGATTATATAACAAAAGATTCATGTAATGGAATTCAACAACTTCCCCTTTTTGCTGAATTTTTCTTCGTAAACACTCTTTATACTTCATATATTTCATTGGTTGAGATCTGTAGAACTTCTAATAGATGTAGGGACAGCAAAGTTAGTGTAGCCCTCCATTTGAGTATCGTCTTAAAATTGTTGGTACTTGACCAAAATATATCATATAAGTAACAATAAATTCTCTAATAAAATTTAACAAAGAAATTAACAAAAATTTCATACTTCAATATTGCATTAAAAAATGCAAATAACTTGTACCATAAAAAGTTTAATTTGGCATGGGTTGAGAGGAGAGTACACAAATGACTTCTGATTTTCCAGCTCACCACCTTGAATTTGACAGCTACTAAGAAGTCGGAAAGCTTGAGGCCATAGAATGCTCTCTTTAAGATGATACGCGCCCTTACAGTATTTTTTTAATTGATGCAGAAGGTTTAGCGCGCCGCTTCCAGGATACAACAGTCCAACTCTATAGTTGTTGCTTCCCTTTGATATGCACAACCAAGAGAAGCAGAAGCTTCCCAATATCTTACTTTGCCAAAGAAAACAGAATGAGGGAGAAAGAAATGAGTGTAGGAAAAATAGTATTTACACTAATCTTTTGTTGGAAGAAATGTATCAGAAATTCTCCAATTCTCCTAAGAACTTCACTATTTATAGGCTACAAAAACCTTTAGAAAAAAGGTTGAAAGTAAAAGTTCAATGCATAATGGTTTTTTCTTATTACATTGTAGTTAATTGGCAGAATTTGTAACCTTAAAAATTGATTTATATTTGAATGGTTTTATAATGACTCAATAATTCTTCATTTGACCAAATAATTCATTTGTAACTCCTATTCAAATTGTATAATAACTCTATTCAAAATGTATTGTAACTCACAACATTATAATTCCCATAACTCCCAAATAAATGTATTTTAATTCCCATAGCTTATGGCCCGTTTTTATGCATAATTAACTAACAAGCACTTGATCAAAAGTTTTTTTTTTTTACTATTCTAAAGTTTTGTTATTTATTTATTTATTTATTTTGTTAATAGTCAGCTCTTATTCCTATTCTAATCTATGTCAGAGGAGGTCTCAACTATTGGGCTATAAACAAATAGAGCCCTTAATGAACAGTTCAGATATGGTTCATTAAAAGCTCGATTCGAGTCCAACTTTGAACAAGACTGAGTTCGAATTCAAATCAAAATTAGGATTCGATTAAAGTATCTAATTGAATTTGAACTTTTATATATTTGGCTCGTTAAGGTTCTATCTCCTCGAATAAATTTTTTTATATTTTTATTTTATGTATATAAATATTTTATATGTAATAGTACATTTATTTTTATTTTAGAGATATTGTATATCGATTATTGATAAAATAATGTTAAAATATAAAAATAAATAAATTTCGAGCTCTCAAGTCAAACTTGAACCTAAAATTTTGAATCAAACTTGATAGTTTCACAATTCAATTCGATTCAATTTGTCTACAGTCCTAAAATTTTTATTTCTTGGCCAACCCTAGACCGAAGCAAGTTTTTTTGAAAGAATGTTATCTCAAATGATTGCAAATCCATCATATGATCCACTTTCAAACCTTTCAAGCCTTAACTTTTCCTTTACTATTCTATCCGATCCTAATCACAAGAGTCAAAAGTTGTCAACTTTCATCTTTTGCAGTATTTTGAAGAAAAATTTTCTTAATCAATTGGCAAATGATGTAAATACAACTTTTCTAAAACATGTCAAAGAGGATTGTTTCATTGATGCCACTAATTATCAAAATATGACTGGATTGATACAGTTGGGGTTAAAAATTGTCTTGTCTATGTCTCAAGGTGAAAACCTGAAAGGGTACCTTCTAAAAAAATGAAAAAGAAAAAGAAAAACAAAAGACAAAAAATAGAGAAAAAGGGTGAGGGTAACTATAGTGAAAACCCGAAAGAGCGCTAAGGTAGGGTTTCAGAATACAAGAGAATCATTAACAGAAGGCGAGATGCTGAGGTCGGAAAGCTGGTGACTATGTCGATTTGGATTTCTTTCATACTGTTGTTCTTTTGCCGACAATGAATTCCAAAATGGATGACATCAAAAGGGATCAGATGGAGCATTTTTCTTTATCAAAGGCCATCCTCTAAATATGTATCCAACTTTTAACTCTTGGACCTGTGTTCATAAATCCAACAACTTTGTTTTGCTATTCTATTTGCTAATTTATTTATTTATTCTGTATCATTGTCTATTTCATATCAGCATCATTGCATGATGAATAATACATTTTTAATAGTTTATACTTCTCACTTATTGGATCTCATTCAAAAGACAATTCCCTATAATTTATCCCAAAGGAGTCGTTGAAATTAATGGTCCTATGATAATAAAACATGGATAATTGCCATTAGAAAGTTACAAAGATTTTGAAGGGGTTGTAGATCAAATCTATGGGAATGATTTGTCGATATTGGAACTCATATTTACACAGTTCTCAAGACAAAAAGATCACATGATGTGGTGGCAGTGTTTTCATCACAGTTATTTTTTGTCTCTTCCTTTTGCAGGTGAAATTATGCAATACAATACTGGTTTAGTTGAGCATGATTCACACTGGGGCAAAGTGTAGAAGGATTGAGCCCCAAACTTGACTGTACATTTTCGAAGAAAGAAAATAAAAATTATCATTCCCTTTCTTTTAAAGTTCGAAAAAATCAAGAAAGTTGTAAATCCACCATATAAGTTTGTCTTTGTTTATTACCTTTTGAGCAACATGCATTTTGATCTTTCAATTTGATAGTGCAGAACTTGCATTTTCATTTCTTCCATTAGATATTGAGTTCGGGTTTTATCCCACCAATCTGTCATTTAATTGGATTCAGGTTTTATGCCACCAATGTGTCATTTAATTGGGTTCACCAATCTTTCATTTAATTGAATTCGGATTTTATCCTACCAATCTGCATTCAATTGGGCTCAGATTTTATCCCATCAATCTTTCATTTAATTGGGCTTGGGTTTTATCCCACCAATCTTTCATTTAATTGGGTTCGGGTTTTTATCCCACCAATCCATCATTTAATTGGATTCTAGTTTAATCCCCCCATTACCTAGGTTTCAAACATATTTTCATTTGCTTGTTAGGCGTTTGGGTAGTCCCACTGAATAGTCTAAATTTTGACAGATCACGTTTAATTTACTGTTGGTGAGTCTCAACGTCCACCGCGCACCCTTCTACCCCCCTTCTTGACAATTGAATTTAATTTTTCTGTGGGCGAGTCTCAGCATCCGTTGCATTACCTTTCTGTCTCCCTTCTTGAAGTGTAACCACGTCCCTCTGCGCATCTTTTTCTAATTATGACAACCTATTTTTCTTGACTATTTTGATTAACAATTGTGCTTTCTCATTCATTTTGTGTTTCATGTTTAGAAGTTCTGAGAACTCAGACTTCTTCAACTTTGCAAAGTCACAGAGGGTTAATGCACTTGTTTCATTGTTGTTCACTTGTATTCGAATTACATTTGATCTGATTTCCCATGATGGGATCGTAGGCAACTTTACATGAGTTTGGTCACGTGTTTTGCAACGTTATTGCATCATTTTTGCCCAATAATTTAAGCCAAATGTTGGCTTGTTATTTTATATTTGGTACAGTTGACGGAAACAAGTAAACGATTTGATGTCTACGTTTTTGTCTTGAGTTTCTTCGAAACTCTAGACAAAGAGGAGCAAGCTGTAAACACCAAATTTTTGCCAAATTTTTGTCAAAGTTTTATGTTTTCTTGAATATTTTCTATTTGATGAGTTATTTATTTTCTTGCATTTTAATGTATATTTTTTCTCATTTTTGTAGGTTTATTTTAAGAAAGAAAATTATGAAAAAAATCAAAAGGAAAAGTCAAAATCAAATCATGACTAAACTTACACATTTTAATCATTTTCCCTACCAAAACCACTATTAACCCATTTTTACACTCCATTTCCAGGCACCATTCTTTCACTTGGTAAAAAAAAACCATCATTTGACAGAGGACTCCAAAAAATAAAAAAAAACTCCCATCTCTCGGCCTTGCTCCTTCTTTTTCTCCCAAGACAGACACAAGAAGAAAAAACCACCCCAGACTCTCTCTCGGCTCTTTCTTTTTCCCTCAAGAAGGGAAGACACAAAAACACAACAGAGAAGGACTCCAACTCCCAACTCCTCTCTCAAACTTCTCCCGTCTCCCTCTCAAAGCCACACACAAAAAAAAAGAGACTCCACTTACTCCCTCAATCTCACTCACTCTCGGCCATCTCTTTTCTCCCAACACACTCATACACAACATCAAAAAAAGGAGTAGCAACCGGTTGGATTGAAGCTTGGAATTTCATCAAAACTTTAGCCAAGGGACTACAACCTTCATTGAGGTATTTCTTTTTTTTTCTTTTTTTTCCAGCTTTTCCTTTTCTTAATTAATTAGATTAAATGCATATTTTACTGCTTATTTGTCTCTTGTTTTCGTTCTTTTGTTGTTGCTACTAATGTTGTTGAAGTTTTGGGAAATGTCATAAACTAGATTAAGGAAATAAGAAGTAGCTTTTGTGTGTGCATGCTACATGTTTGACAAAATACTTAAATGGAAAATCGAATAAAAATGTTAATTTTGTACATATATTGTTGTTAAAATGAATAATCATGACTAGTTAATGGTTTGGAGAGGTTGTTTAATCAAGTCTTGTGTCGATTTTGTAGTCAAAAAAATAAGAAAAAAATGAAATTTTAGGGGCTGCTTTGCTTTAATCTAGCCCTTTGATGTTGTTTTCTTGTCAAATTAAAATCATAGTTGTATTGTAGAAGTTGTAAGGAGTGTTGTAGTATAAATTTTATGGTTTTTGGTGAAGGTTTGAGAGTTTTAAAAAAAATAAAAAGCTGGACTGATTTCTTGGCATTTTCACCACTTTCGGTTCATTTTTTTGTTTTGTGTAAAAACTAAGCCCAAAAACGAATTTTACTTGAAAAATCGAGCGGGGAGGTGTATTTTGATAATTTTTCACGATTGGAGAGATCGCCGTCGGTCCGGCGGCAGCGGCGGCTGCTTCAACTGGCTAGAGAAGGAGAAGAAAAAAATGAAGAAGAAGAAGGGGGAAGAAAAAAAGTGTTGGGCTAATTTTTATTTTTTTGGAGGGCTTGTTTCTTGATTTTCGGTTGGGCCAAGAGTTATTTTTGTGCTGGATTTCGATTGGACTGGTGACTGCGTTTGGGTTCAGGCCAACCCATTTTCGTCAGGTTTAACTTAGTAAATTTAGTGGGCAGGTCCACTCCATTTCAATTTGTTTTAGAGTGAATGGCCCCAAATGGTCACTCAACTATTTAAAATAGCACATTTGGTCATCAAACTTTTTTTTGTAACCAAAAAAGTCACTAAACTCACGTAAACGCGCTAACGGAGTCATTTTACTAAATTTTAACGGTAATCATCCAGTTACGAGGGTATTGAGTTGAATAAATATTCTGATATGAGCAAAAATGTCCAAAAGATTATTGGGACAAGTGAACTCATAGATTTTTTCGTTCCCAAAGTTAACCACTCAACCGAGATTCACTTCATCTTCTTCGGTGAAGTTTACTGACAGTGAACAACTCCACTTTCCAATTTGATCCGGTGTCTGATCCCTGTAACACAAAAAAGTGCCAAAGTAACGGCACAAAAAAGTACCAAAATAATTAAAATAAACGAAAAAAAACCAAAAATGCGGTAGCCGGTACGTACTGCTCGGGCGGCGCAAGGGCGGTGCACCACCACGTCAAGCGGCCAGTCAATAACCGAGTGCACCTCCTACAGCCGGGGTAGTAGAGGAAAGCCAAAGCCAATCCCGCCAAAGCCAATCCCACCACCTCTTCCAAATCTGCACTCAAGACTCTCCTTTCTGTCTCGTCACTTCCGACCTCCCCACTCTCCCTGTTCCCCCCACCACTGACCCCAACTCCACATCCAACTCCGACGACGATGACCCCTTTGAGCCCACAGGCTTCATCGCTGCTTTCTCAACATGGTCTCTCGAGCCATACCCATTATTTGCTCAGTCTTCGATTTCCTTTGCCGGCCACCTAGCTGAGCTGGAAAGAGTTCTGGAAACGACGTCGTCCTCCTCCTCTTATTCTTCCTTTTCCGGGTTAGAATTCTTCTGGGCCTTCAGTGATTGTGGCTAATTGGAGGGCGTATTTGCAGATTATTGATGTGGCTTCAACATTGGGGCTCGATTATGATATATTTGATCACGCCATTCAGCTTTTTAGGAATTGTTCTTCCGCTACTTGCTTCAAAAATCGAAGCGTTGAAGCTCTTGCTACTACTGCACTTGTTCAGGCCATCAGAGATGCTCAGGAACCCAGACCCTCCAGGCATATGGCATTATAATGGGTTTGGGCCGTTAATATACTTGATCATTACCTTTCCATCATAATAATAAGCTTGTTCAGGCCATTCTCTCTTTACATCTCTCTTTTTTTTTTCCCTTCCTTTTCCTTCTCGAGAGAACTGAAGAAAAGAGAAAGAGTGAATGGCCGAAATGGAAGGAACAGCTTTGTTATATTTTGTTGGACATTTTTGCCCCCTCAAAAATATTCCTCCACGAATGAATGCCTTGTAATCGGATGATTTATCACTAAAATTCGATAAAATGACTCTGCTGGCGCATTTATGTGAATTTAGTGACTTTTTTGGCCACAAAAAAAGTTTGATGATTAAAGGATGCCATTTTTAATAGTTGAGTGACCATTTCAGCCATTTACTCTTTGTTTCTCTTTGGGCTGAAGGGATTTTTGGCCTAGAAAAAAACAAAAGGTAGTCCAATGGCCTTGTTTTCCTAAGACATCTGAAACAGATTTGCAAATTAGCCCCTGATCTTTGGATTAGTTTTATTGTAGCCTTAAAAACTTTTAATTTATTTCAATTAGATGCTTAATTTAATTATAATTTGGTCCCTAAATTTTATCTTTTATTTAATTTTGACCCCCAGACTTTTGAAAAATTATATTTTTGACCTCAAAGTTTTCTAATTTTTGCTATTTAGTCCCTTATGACTTTTTGACTCTGTATTATAATTGTTTCTTTTTTTTTAATAACTAATTATGTTACTTTTGAATGTATTCGATTTGTAAATTTTTAGTTGCTCTTAAGTTTCTTTATGTTTGACATATTAATGTGAATTTGTTGTTGTTGTTGTTGTTGTTATTATTATTATTATTGATTATTATTATTTCCAATTAAATTGGTACCATGATTCTTTTGTTCATTTTGAGTATAAATAGGGCAGTTTGACTCCATTTAATCACCACTTCAAAAGAGAGGTATCCCTATTATTATTATTTCAATGTCAATTACGTACTCTTATGTGCTCCTATGTATTTATATATTTTTATATGCTTTGTTATTTATTTTATTCAATGTTCATTCAAATTTTCTTATATTTGTTTAGTTAATTTTATAATTATTTGGGAGGTATTTAAATACCTCAAAATGTAATAGATCGGATAAGTAGGTTTGTTTTATCATGTTTTCCCCACTTTAGATTGTAATTGGGTCCCCTATTGTAATAGATAGGATAGATAGATTTATTTTATTATATTTTCCCATTTTAGATTATAGTTAGATTCCCCTCTGTAATAGATAGGTTTTGTGTGTTTATGTGGTTTATGTGCTATATGGTTCATCCGCTTTCCTTAAGATTTTTGCATCTAGATGTTATGTTTATGTGTTACGTGCTACATACTCTTATATGTTTATTTGTTTTAATTTACGCCTTATTTGTTTTACTATGTATTATTAATACATGACGTCACCACATTAGTCTAACGCTAGTTATGGTTTCTCCCTCCGCTTACTTGCTAGTCCAACACTAGTAAGATTCTTTAGAAATGGGCTTAGTCCAACGTTAGACCTTTATATTATTCATGCATTAGATTCATTTTTTTTGTATGACATTCATTACATTTTCATGCATTTTTTTTGGATATTTTCTCATTTGCATGATATTTCCTATTAATTATATTATCCTCTACCCCTACCCTCTATAGGTGTTAATCATATCATTTAGGATTGCATGTCATTTAAGAAATTGCAAAATAAGTTAGTTCATTTGCTTGTCTAGATTAGAAAAATTACTCTTTGAACATGGAAATGGGTGATTATAACTTTTTAGTTTAAATACCCATTAATTCCTGTATAAGAAAATTATGCCACGAGTTTTTGCCTCTCGTACCCATTATGCTGCATTCCTTTTCCTTTGATCACTTACACCTATGTATATAATTTAATTTTCTTTTCTTTTCTTTTAATTTCATCATTCGCATACTCGTGATACTTTCAAGGAATTATTTTGACCTTCGCAATTAATGCGATTGGCATCAATTAAACCCTTGAATGGACATTTTGTCCCTTTCGATATTTTTTAACTTTAGATTTGCATTCATGTAAAAAACTTCCAAACGTGATAAATTTAAGGGTTAGATTAGAGAAATTTTAACTAAACCATGCAAATAGCTTAGACTAGGTTGAAAGAATGCCTTAGGTATGAGTCAATTGGACCTTTGTCTTTCTTTTCTTCAACCGTGACTCCCAAACTCATTTTCTCGTGTTTTTAAACATCTGGAGTTGTCGAAAAGAGTTTTATTAACATTTTTGTTAAAATATTTTTTGGGTGACTTGGTACACTCAACTCAATACAAGTGGCGACTCCTATTTTTCTTAAAAACCCTTTTTTACTAAATTTTTGGACTCAAACTGTCGCATTTTTTAAAGTCCCATTTTAGGTTCTTTTTCACATATTCTTTTAAATAAAAATCACATCCTTTGTAAATACCATTTTCATCGCGAAAAATAGGGCGTGACAGTGACCTTATAAATGAGTAAGAGAGTATTCTTAAGAGATGAGAGAAATTATACTAGGGTTGAGTTTGGATTCAAGTTGTATTCTTGTATGAATTTTATTCTCTTATAATAAAGAACAAGTCTTCTTTCTGTGGACATAGGATCAATGATAGAATCGAATCACGTTAAATTTTGTATGTCATTTATCTTTTATACTTATTATTTATTTGTCATTAAATTATTGTATACTTGATATTTTAATAGTTATTTATTATTCTGTGCTTGGATTCAACAAAAATCAGTGCAATCCTGTATTCTATATCAATTTAGATATGTACACCCTAGGCATTGTTTAGGTGGAGGTTTGTGCTAGTAAAAGTGAGGCCTAGATTTTTTTTGTTTCATTTTTTTCCTTTGAAGATTCGATAGCCGTTATTGTTGAAATGTGTTAGGTACTGGTAAACGTAACATCAGATTGTGGAAATCAAACTGTCAAGCTATTGAACCCTTTCATGTCTTGATATAGAATAATTTTTCATAAACATTTAGTTATCATAATTTTGTTCCTTCTTTGTGCTTCTTCCATCCCTCTCGTATTGCAATAATAACAATTAACAACAACAACAACCCAAAAGAATAGCATTTAGTACACCAACTAATAAGAGGTGAAATTGATTTAAAATTTGGGGCGGAGTTATTCCAGACGATGCTCAGTAAAATATAACACACTATCGCATTTAACAGTACATTATGTGTTAAATTATAAGTGAAACATTGTTAATGACACTCTATATCTTCATTTTTTTTAAAAAGAAAGCACATAAAGAAAATAGAGTGACATTAACAAAAAAAAATGGACTAAAATATATTTCACTTCTAAGTAAATCTATGCGTGGTGTGAAAATTGTGTCGGCCAAATAAATTGGCATCCCATGTCTTCTATTTCGATCATGAATATTTATCTGTTTTTCTGTTCTTCTTTTGTTGCTGTGGTATGGTTTTCTAATAAAAGAAATGATATCCCATTGAAACTTTTTAATTTTCTTTCCAAGAATCCTTCCAACATGTTTGGAAATTGGAAATGAACCTAGGAAGGGTAAAAATATTTGTGCTCCAACTGTGCCAAAACTATTTTGACTAAATCTACCCTTATCAAGCTACCAATGCCGGCCAAAACGAAATCAAAGCTGATGCGTTATTTAGTGTGAGCCATGTGCGCATGTTTCCTTTTATATAATTATTTTGGTACTTTCATTGTCTCTTCTCCAATATAGTTTGGTCAATTTACATTTATTTTTCTAGTACTTGCTAGTGGACAGTTATTAAATATCTAATTTAAACCCCAAATTTGTATCTAACCTAAGTTTCATAATAACTTAATAATTGAAAGCTCTCTTAACAGATTCCGATTAAATATCATTAGCTAAACCCAATTGCATATATAATTATTGAGTTCAAATACTCGCCAATTTATGTATACAAATATAATAAATAACAAGGTCATACGACTTCAAGTTTACTGAATACCCACAAAAGTTATTATGTTGTTCTAATTCAACATATCAGAGAATTACATCCATATGGTCCACAAATAAGTTGATTGCTAGTTCATTTTCATCAACTTAAACCTTACCAATGATTGCCTTATCAGTGTTGGCATCCATCATTGCAACACTTCTTGGAATCTCACACCTCATATGTAGCAAGTAATTAAAATTTCCAAGTAATTCATGAAATGCTTTTTCACGAAACATCACTCAACAATTCTATAAAAGAATATTTATCAAGACGACATTAGGAATACTGGTTCTCTTTTCATTGTAGTGAACTACAATGTCATGCGCAACCATAAGTTGACATCCTGTTTTATACAATTAATCATTAGTATCATAGTTGTTATTTACTAAAATCAGAACTTGTGAACAATAAACTAAAACCTTCTTATTATGTAATAACATCTAAGAGCACCTTTCAGAATACCAAAAACTCCTTAATGCAGTATAATTTTTCATTTACCCACATTAGGTAGCTTTATTATCCCGAAACAATCTTAACTAATCTTTCATTCTTCCATTATCATCCTTTATTGCTCAACAAGTTTTTCGAGTAGTACAACTGGTAAATTGCATATAAAATATTATACTTGGAAGACTTATTTTTCCCCATGTTTCTAGTACTCTAGGGACTGATTTTGTAAGGGTATTTGAGTCACTTTATTGTTGTTGAAGATGACATCTGGTCACATCAAAATGAAATGGAAGGGCAGTGTAATTTTTGATATTGGAAGGTATTTATGTGTAATTATTAGAAACCTCAGGGGAGGTTTCTGAAATTATCCCTAACTTGAATCTAATGTTGCATTATAAATTGTTTGGAAAGCCTACGCTTGGTTTAAATTATTAATGGTTAAATTTGTGAACACTCAGCGTACCTTGATATTGGGACTATATTACAATGATTACATAAGATCGAAGAACTAGGGCTTATTCTCGTTTATTGCAGATTTTGTAAAATCTCATTGTGAAAATAATTAAGGACAATAATCAAAATCAACTAAAAGTTACTATGTGCTAGAAAATGGATTTTAAATTTTCTTCTATTAAAAATTTTTATAATCCAGATACAAAATGAATGAGAGCATAAAAATACTAATGATTATCTAAAATAAAAATCTATAATCAAGCAAATAATTGTACGAAGAACAAGCCCTAAAAGATATATTTTTGTATACTTAAATATCATTCAGTAGAATGAAAATTTCTTCCTACTTTTTCAATATATCAGCATTTCTTCAAGAGAACTTCAAATACGGGTGATTGACATTTTAAAGTATCCCGCGCTTATATGAATTGGGGCTAATTTCTGCTTTGACTTCAACCAATCATATACTACTTGGCCCAATGCTGGGCTTTAGCGACCATTGAATTGCATTTTTTTGGAGTTTTTTGTAGAAAAATATATTATAATGACTTGATACAGTGGTAAAGTAAAAAGTATAATTGAAAAATTGTTCACAAAAAATGTACAATTTTTTTTTTTTTGGAAAAATAGCTTTTCAAACAAGGCCAAAGTATAGGCAGGTCGGAACTAAGCCGAACATCAAGGGCTAAAGTGGGTACACTTGATGCGACAATACAAACTTATTTCGTTCTGGTCATCCTCAAAGGAATTCCAATTTGTCCTTCAAAATATCGTATGAGCGAACTAGGCTGTACAATGGCACAGTTTAGGCCAACCCAACATTTTAGTTTCATTAGGACAAACAAGGAATTTTAGTTTCAATAACCTTGTTTTCTATGGAAAATATTGGATTATAAGAAAAAATTTAAAAGGTACACCTTTTATATGATATTGTTAGTATATACACTTACTGTTCTAAATATATGCCACACATACAAAGTTTGATATTTAAATTTAAATTAAGATGATGTGATAAGCTCTAAATTTATTAGTGTATACATTGATAGTGTAAAAAAAAAATTAATTCTTGTTTTAATATGCAAACATGCTGGAGAGTGAAAGTTTAAGTTAAATACAAACTTTAGAAAAGCAGCACATTAGAGACACTGACAATGTAAAAAAACTAATTCTTAATATGCAAACATGCCGGAGAGTGAAAGTTTAAGTTGAAAGCAAACTTCAGAAAACCAGCATGTATGATTAGAATATCTATCTTCTACATGGTAAAGTTCCTGCCCTTTTTCTAATTTTTTTGGTTAAATAGTAGTAAGTTTACTTCTATGGTTTAGATAAAAGTGTAAACTGATAGAGGTCAATTTTATGTCGATCTTGGAGCTATAAGTGTTTGCCACTATGCTTTTTTTTTGTTTTGTTTTACGGTAATGATAATATTTTTATAAACTAATTTATCCTAATCTATAGGGAGGGGAATCTAAAGATACTATGTATTAGGGGCTAATAGGTATAAAATGTGACTAGACCAAAGAGGTACTATGCCACCTTTTTTGAAGTTTTTTCATTGTAGGTGAATTTCGAACCCCCTAATTTACAGTCCAAAGAGGAAGTCCCTGTTCGGTGGCACTGTGTCAAAGTTCAATGGTTTTGCCACTATGCTTTTTCAATAGTGAGTTTTACGTTGAATTCTCTGTGACACCGTGATGCATTGATAGCAGGGAGTGATATAGAAAAACTCCTAAGGCGTGATGCGTCTGTAACCAGAAAATGAATTACAATGGATTACAAAAAATATGGCGCAAGAGGCCCATTGCCAAAAGAGAGATGGAAATATGAGAATCGGCTAACGAGTAACCAGTGGATATTTGTTATGACAGCCTCAGTTTTAATTTTTGGTAAAAAAAAATTAGAAAAGTGTTTAAATGTATGATATCAATAATGTAAATGCGTGTATTTATGTGATAAATTATACACAATTTAAGTGTATTAATAAATATTCGCTGAAGACCTACTAAAAAATCCAAAAAAAAGTAAAGTGGCGGATAGTAAGGGAGCTGCAATAACTCGTCTCTTTTTTCAAATACTTGGTAGATAACATATTATAACAATGTCTAGTTTGAAAATGCTTTTGGTACCCTAAAGTAAAGGTTTTCCTAAGTTATAGATTATGTGTTGCCTAATAATTATAACACCAATAATGATTTAACTAATCATTCTTTTATTTTTTTTAAAAAAATTGAACATGAAATAATGTTAAAAATTGTTTTGATCTTATACTACATAAATTCTAATTGCTATCGTCTCTTTATAAACAACATACAAAATGTGAAAAAGTTAATTAACACAAGAAATAACCATTCTACCATAATAAATTGATAATAACAATTTATCATTTTTCTACAACAAAATGACATATTATTCAATTTATACTATATATAAAATTTTCTTCAGTAATAAGTTGGGGGGGGGGGGGGGGGAACCTACCCCTGCCCCAACTCCTCCATTCTCCCTCCATGAGACTATCCGCCTTTTTTACTATTCTCCATTAGTGGGAGGAAATCTAGAATGAGCACTCTTGCTTGTTCCTCTAACTAGCCCTGGATGTTGTGCAAAATACTTATATACCACATCCTGTCCATTTGAAACACCAACATTTGAAAGTACGTCTGCAGGTCGGCTTGCTTCTGAAAAAAATGAGAAATAAATAGAAGCTGCTAATTATAACTTTCTAATTCATGGACTTCTTGTAGAAATGTGCCATGGGTACGTAGCCTTATCTTAAAGTATCTTTATAAATACTAAAGAGTCAGCCTCAACATGAATCAACATAACCCCATAGTTGCACAGAAGCGAACACCAAAGAAAGTTTGACTGGTCTAAGAGTGGCAATGTGTATGGTTTTAAAGTTTATGATGATAAAATCTTAGTAGCCCCAAATTCTAGGGATTAAGTGCAAATAAAGTTCACTAATGAATACTTTTACTGCTTCATATTTTCTTTTTATTGGCAATGATTAACAAAACTCCATTGCTACATCTCAATCCATGTCAAAAAATAGCTCAACACAATTTATTAATGTGCACATAATATTTCTATAATCATTATATCCAAGCAGAAGAATGGTCCAAGGGAAAATGAATCTATGAAGATATTGTATAAAGAAAATTAGTCCAAATAGAAGCTTGAAAATTAAGAGACTTCTGAGCAGAATTCTATAGATTCTGAGCAGATTTGGTTGCAACGAGGGAAGAAAAGGTGTGGAGAACAGAGGAGAAGATGGAGGGAGAAGAAGGAAGAGGAGAAGGAGAAATGAGGAAGCAGAGGGAGAAAGAGGAAGAGAGAGGAGAGAGGAGGAAAGAGGGGAGAGGGCGGTGGTGGAAAAGGAGGATGTGGAGGGGAAGGGTGTTGGTGGTAGATGGTGGTGTATGGTGGGTGATGGTGGTGTATGGTGGGTGATGGTGGTAGATAGAAGAAGAAAGAGGTTGTGGGAATTTTTTAAATTTTTTCATATTTTTGTTAGGTGTATTTGAGATGTATGTGAAATGTTTTTGGAGTATATTTGGAATGTGCTATTGTAGCTTTTTATTTGACCAAGTATTGGATTTTCAAAAAACTTGGAATCCAAAAAGCGCCTTAAATATTTGATTTCAAACAGTTTTTTAAGATGAAAGAAAAGTTCTTTTCTTTTTATGGACTATTTAAGTAGTAGAGCAAATGACCCAAAAGTTATTAGATAATTTAGAATTTCTTATTTGAATCAATTTTTTATACACCGATATTGTAGTTATTCTTTTACACTAATAATTGTGGATATTATATAGAAGTAACAATCTGGCCAGGTCTTTAAAGGTGTTATTAGAAGTTATAGTGAATCGACTAGGAATATACTTATCTTTAGATTTTAAGTTATACTTGCTTGCAATTGTGTATTTGTTTTGGAAAGGTACTGCCATGTTCGATTTTAGTAGGAAATTTAAGATTTTCAAAGTTAAATTTAAGGATTTTAGTTTTAGAACCAAGGTAAAGAGTTTGGCAAATGGCCAATTTGATTCTTATTTACAAGGTTCGGGTTGTGGTCGTTACATGTAGAGAAGCATGTAAAATTAGAGAAGTAAATGAATTATTGAAGATAAGAAATTATGCCTCATCTAAATAGGAGACATGATTGAATTATTGGTAAAAATAAAGAAATATAAATTCCAAGAAAAAAAGATTGGGATTGGGACTTGGAGCTCTCTAAGAAGTTTAAATTGGAAAATACATATGTGCATGCATATGTACATATACATACATACTCTATATGTATGTATTTGTGTGTGTATGTATGTATATATGTATGTATTTGTGTGTATGTATGTACACACATACACGTATAAATGTATATTTATGTATGTATGTATTTATATACATATATGTACATGTATACAAACATATACATATATACACACAAATATTTTAAATATGTACATGTGTGTGTGTATATATGGAATCCTCAAAGAAAAAGTAAACCATGTATGATAAGTAATGCTGAAGCATTAAAATATTTATGCCTAGGAGGATTATAGCAGGGAGAAGATCACGGCCCCTATAACAAATCATGGAAACGATTGGAGAGAGATTAGAAAGGAAAGAAATGAAAATTAAGAAACTAGGTGTGAATCACGAACTCAGAAGGTTCAACAAATGGCCTTTAAACAAATTTAGGCTCAAGGCACGAACATACGAAGCTTCAAATTAATAAGACCAAATCTGTTAAATCCAAAATAACTTCAACCCCCCAAGATATAAACTTCGGTAATCAAGCTAATCAAAACAAAATCTTAACAAATACTTTTTCACAGTTTCCTGGAAATTTGATCGATACAGTAGGAAAATGTAATTTACTTTCTTTCTTTCCATAAACTTGCGTGCATTCAATGACCAGAATAAATTATTACCCTATGTGAGCCTATGTCCACATCAACAAATTCTCACTTTCTATTTTCAACACTCGATCTTCAAATTCCTTGGCTTCTAAGTAATTACCTTTTTCATATATAACTTCAACTTATGGTACTTCTTTACAAAGATTGATCATAATACACAAGAAAAGATATGGAGAAAGCCTTGAGCCATAACCAAACGAAATCAATGTCTTTCCTGCGAGCCATAAGCCATAACCAAACGAAATCAATGCCTTTCCTGCAAAATCACAGCCCACGTTCTTCTTCTAATGCTACATCAATCCGGGGCTCAAATCCATTCCGAATCTCTCAGCATATCCCCCCAGATATCATCATTGAAATCCTAACAAGGCTTCCAGCAAAATCCCTTCGGAGATTTGAGGGCGTCTCAAAATCATGGCTGTCGTTGATCTCAAGTCCTGATTTTACAAAAGAACAACTCAGGTACCGTGCTTCTGTAGACAACAAATCTCTATTGGTGTTTAGCAAAGACAGCGAGGGTTATTCTGCCAAATATTTTTCTATTAACTCTCTGTTGAATGAAAAGGAGGCTACTGATGTAGTCCAATTAGACCATTGGCCGGCAGGATTCTCTCATGAATATGTGACGAATTTGGGCAGTTGTAACGGGTTGCTATGTATTGCTTCCATAAGTCAAACTTCGTTCCCATGGATTCTACATGCTAGAAATTGTAACTTTTTCTTGTGGAATCCCTCAGTTGGAGAAATTAAGATATTGCCCAATTTAGGTACTCAACTTAATGACGATTGCCTCTACGTTGGCTATGGTTTTGGGTACGATGAAGTTAATGATGATTACAAAGTGATGGGTATAATTTGTTCCCTTTGTCCTACAGCGCAGCGTGCACTTTATGTTTATACGACGAAGACTGGAATTTGGAGAAGAACTGCAGAAAATTTTCATGGTGATATCCCTTGGGATTGTAGCCCTGGTGTATTTATGAACGGGAGACTCCATTGGGCGTTAAAGAAAAGGACCAATGGATCTGATATTGTTTCTATTGATTTAGCAACGGAGAAATTTGGGATGCTGGATGGACCTTATCATGATAATTCTTATGCATATGTGAAAATATTTGAAGCTAGCCTCGGTATGTTTGTTGACAAGGTTGAAGGTAACTCAGGAGTGTGTGAAGTTTGGGTTATGAAGGACTATGGAGTAACTGATTCTTGGACTAAGGTGTTTGCAATACCATGGAACAAGGACACCAGTATGTTATCATGTTCCACCGTATTTTGCAGATTGGATGATGGTAAATTTTGTTTGCTATTAGATGGTGTGCTCGGGCTCTATAATCCAGAAGATAATTCTTTCAAGAATCTGAATGATTTTCTTGGAAGTGCTTGGATTGTAAGTGCCACTCCTTTCATAGAAAGCTTGGTCATGCCTGGCCCCACTGGCATTGTGGAGATTGAGGACAACCAGAAGAATAAGGGCAAAGTATTCTTTTCTGCGGTAAAGGATACATTGGTCAAGAAATTATCTCATCTCCTCGACAAGTTCAAGTGATCGTGTAGTTTCACATAGTGGTGGTTCACAATATAGATTTCAGATTGCTTAGGAACTTTTCTTTTCTTTTTTTTGGTAAGATGCTTTGGAACTTTTCATTGTTTTCACCCATTCGGGTTTCATGTTTAATTCAAATTGAGATCATTCGAATACTCTTTATATTCTTGACAATTTTAGTCGTACAATTGAGTGCAATAATGCATGAAGTAGTCTAGAATTTCCAACTTTATGAAGTATAATCCCTTAAAAAGCGAACTAAAATTTGAATACATTTAGAGCATTAATATGTAAATTAAGAAAATTTAAACACATGTCAAGTGCTATGACATGTACGGATGATGTCCTATAAACTTAAAAGTGGGAGTTGGGATAGGAGCAGTACTATTTTTATCCACGATCAATTCTATCATTGGTTGGTCGATTCAAGTGTAAAACGTTACTTTAGGACAGATCTGGTGATTGATCACGGCAGTTTTAAGCAGGATTCTTGACTTTTCTTATTTGCTTTACTTTCTCTGTTGTGTCCTTGTAGTGCTTCATAGAATTTCATGATTCTGAATTGTTGTCTTTTGCTTTTAAGACTCGTGTGAAGCTTTTGAAATCCATAATTTTTTGTGGATGGTATTTAGCTAGCTACTGAAGTTTTCAACTCGATAACCTTTTGTGGGTGGTGTTTAGCTGTTGAAAATTTTCATGTTTTTCACTTGCATGCATCAATCTTATGAATGTTATTAAGTCTATTATACTGTCACCACATGCAGTTCAAAAAATTTGGCCTACAATTTTGGTTTTAAGCTACGCTTGTAGTTAGTTTCTGTTTAATTCATGTTTTCTTCTACTTCTAAGAATTGTGTGCGTAGTGTTTAGCTACTAAATTTTGCTTATCATATATCTGCAACCATGAATTCCATGAAATTATTAAGTCTACCACATATGGTCTGTTACAAGTCAGAAGTTTGGCCCTCAATTTTGGTTAATTTTGAACTATAATTATAGCGAGTTTCTACATCATGTGTAAATCTTGGTTACCATCTTAGCTGTTTATAATTATGGTTCCCGCAATCCTAAATTAGAACTTCGAATCTTTGTAGGAATTCTCTGCCATATCGCTCTGTGTTAAGTCGTACTGCAACTTGAAGTTTCTGGCTTTAATGATCAGTCCATACTTTGGATCTCTTGTATTGCATGAATATTTTGAATGTCATTAAGTCTAAGAATTGGTTTTAGTTACTTAGATATCATTGTAGTTAATGGCGTCTTTTTCATGTGTAAATTTGTTTGGCACTTTGGTTTGGTCCGTCACAACGTAGAAGTTTGGGCTGGAATTTTGGTCTTAAACTACACTTATAGTCAGTTTCTATATTATATGTGTATATCTGGTTGGAATCTTGCTGTTTGTCAATATGGTTCATGAAATCACATATTAAACCTTTGAATTTTTGTCTTAATGTTTCTGCAATTTTTTATCTTTGTGTTAAGCGACCCCCGACCCCCAACTTCAAATCTCTATTTAATCGATGCATGCTTTGAATTTTTTTTTATTTTGTTCATGCTTATTCTGCAGCGTTGGTTAGAGTTTAGTGATTAAAGGCTTTATATCACTGATTGTGGTATCAACCTTCTTTAAGATACCCTTGTACATGAGGCATATTAATGGATCAGGTCTTATCCAGATCCAATTCATACCCAATGTACTTGGGTAAGATTTGGATTTAATTTTTCAAATCTAGATCCTTTCCAGACTCAGATTCTATAAAAGAGTTATGGGTTTAGGTAGGGTTTGATTTTTTATGATCCATACCCAAATCCAAATTTATACCAAACGCAACCTAGACCCATGTATATATATATATATATATATATATTAGTAAATTTATAAAATATTCTAATATTCTATGGTCATTGGATCGAATACAGTAAGATTTCATGGTTATTTTCTCTTTTCAGCTTCATCCTAATTGTCATTGTAATTAGTATAAATTTTTTCAGAAAAAGAAGAAAAAGTAAAGGCAAATAAATGAAAGATTTGACATAGATACAGTTGAAGTTTTAAAAATAAATAGAAGCAGTCGATAGTAGTTATTTTCTTGAGTTCACAATATTGCATTCAACTTCTTGAATATTAATTGTATTAGTTAAAAATAAAAATTGGATGGTGTTTATGTTTTATTTTTGAAATCTTCATATTTTTAATATATTTTTATTTTGGTGCATTTAAAAAAATGCAACGGATACCCATTGGATACTCAGATTCAGGAAGATCTAGATTTGGACTTATTTTTTTAAGGGTCTCTGTGTAGATCTAGGTTTAACTAAATTTAATGGGTTTAGATTTGAATCAAAGGGATCCAACCTAAACTCTACTCATTGACATACCTATTGTACATGCTTTAAAATCAGGCATGTGACAAGGTCATTAGCACAATAGTAATCCCAGGCTCCCACCACTAGCAATATTTTTGGTAGGATTGGACATATCATGTCCTATATACATAGGGATAGAATCAATAGTAGCTATAATGCCACAGCATGATATGTTAATAAATGTCAAGTAACATATCTTATATAATAAAAGAGAGAGTTGGCAAATGAATAGTAATTTTTTGGTCAAGCGGTTATTTGGTAATTATGGGCAACTTTGATGGCTTTTGTTGGCTTTTTCCTTTTTTTTTTTTGCACAAATTAAAACATTTAATCAATATAATCACAACAATTATTTTTCTTTCATATTTTTGTAAAATGCCGCTTACTAATATTAGATTATTAATCTACATTAAGAGCCATGTATTATTAAATTTATTTGAAATTTATAGTACTTTAATTTTTTTTAATGTAAGAAACAATCTAAATAATGTTGAGTGTTCTGTAAATACATAATTATTGAGAAAATAATTAATAAATTATTATTGCCTTTAGTTGACTTTAAAAAATGAATTTTATTACTGCAACATGAAATAAAATTCTTTGGAAAAAAATGAATGCATATATTGCAAAAAAATGAAATAAAATAGTGCTCTGTAAAATTGTTGAATGCAGTGATTGTTTAGCATGTTCAGCAGTAGCTTTTGACTGCATGATTCCCAAAAATTGAACATCAGTAAAAAAAAAAGAAAAAAGAAAAGAAGTCCAACATTATTATCACAATTAACCAAAATCGGTTAAGGTGTCATGGACTAAAAATGGTTTCTAATCCCACTACTTTTTAAAACATACAATTATAAAGATATATTAGTTTATATATCCATATTACTCTATATAATTATTACAAATTTTTAATGCCCTTGTTTTTATTCTTATTTTTCATTCTATAAAAAAGAATAATTAGTATGTTATTTACTAATAGTCCGGGCATCCAATAACAATTGCAGGATAACCGCTTGACAAAAAAACATTATTGTTCGTGGGGCAACTCTCACTTTTATATTGTTAGATAAATATCCATATTTAATGTATACATATATAATTATTATAAAATTTTCCTAATGGCTCTAAATTTAATGTATATATATTCATTTTTCCTAATGGCTCTAAATTACTCTAAATTGAAAAGCAATGTTGTATGCTATTTTTTTTATTATTCTTTTAGTCAAACATGCAACATTAATTACATTGTTTCTTACATTAAAAAAATTAAAGTACTGTAAATTTCAAAAACAATGTAATAATACATGACTCTTAATGTGGATTAATGATCTAATATTAGTGAGCGACATTTTACAAAAATATGAAAGAAAAATAAATCTTGTGATTATATTGATTAAATGTTTTAATTTGTGGAAAAAAAGGAAATAGGCCCATATTTATAGAACTTAGTGAGTAATAGAGATATACATAAATATAGACGGGTATCTTTATAATTACCTCACCCAAACCACATAATTTATACAAATCATACCACACAAAATGTCGACACTGCATTGTCTCA